>PVLD010005926.1:10020-106205 GCA_004027595.1 Dinomys branickii | reverse complement strand
ATCTCGCTCCAAGCTCTTCTTGCTTTCATGGTTTCCGTTGAGAAATCTGCTGTTATTCTTATGGGCTTTCCTTTATAGGTGATCTGTTTCCTTTCTCTGGCAGCTTTTAATATTGTGTTTTTTTTGTTGGATATCTGGAATCTTGATTATTATATGCCTGTGCGTGTTTTTCTTTGGGTTATGGATCATTGGTGTTCTATATGCTTCGCTTAACTGAACTTTAGTATCTTTTAGCTTGTTTGGGAAATTTTCTGCTATTATTTCAACAAATATTCCTTTTATATCATTTGTGAGATCTCCTGCTGTTTCACATACTCCTATAATTCGGATATTGTTACGTTTTGCCTCATCTTGCAGCTGTTGGATTGACTTTTCTTGTGTCTTTGATGATATCACAAGATTCTTCCTTTCACGCTCATAAGCTGCCATGCTGTCTTCAAGTTCTGAAATTCTATCTTCAGTTTCATTTAAACGGTTTTTCATGCTTTCAGCCTTAGTTTTCAAATCCTGGCATTCTCTTTGGACCTGTTTCATTATTGGTAATTCATTCCTGAATTGCTCTTGTAAGGTTTCTATTTGTTTCCTATTTTCTTCTAGACTTTTGTCTATTTCTCGTCTGTGTAAATGGAGCATTTCTTCCATCATTGTTTTCATCTCGTTTTTTATCTGAGTAATCATTGTGGGTATGTGGGTTATTTCTGCTTTAAGCTCTTTCATGGCCTGTTGGAGTTATTTAATTTCGGATGCAATCGTTTCATATCTTGAAGTTATGAGGCTTCCTGGTTCCCTTGTTTCTTCCTCTTCAAAACTTGTTCTGGGTGGGATTGAGTTTTGAGACTGGGTTTTGTTCCTCTGTTTTCCCATTTTTGGGTATCAGATTCAAAATGTGGAGCTATAAATTCCAAAGGCAGTTCAGCAGGCGGAGGTCTGCTGCAAAGGCTGCTCGAATGATTCCTTCTCTTTGGGAGAATGTCCCTTAAGCTTTCTGCTGAGATTTGTTCTTTTGTCTTCCCTTTTTTTTGGGTATCTGATTCAAAATATTGAGCAGTAGATTCCCCAGTCAGTTCAGCAGGCAAAGGTCTGCTGCAGAGGTTGCTCCAATGACTTTTCTTTGGGGGAATGTCCCTTAAGCTTTCTGCTGAGTGTTCCGCTTAAAAGGCTGTACAGATATTGGTTAGATACTCCCTCCCTAGTGACCTGGGTGAGGTGTGTAAGACCGCTCCCCCGCCCTCCCAGGGTTCCCTGCAGGTATAGGGATGGATCTCCTCCCCCACTCAGTGATCTGGTCACGAGCACCGATATCTCACCAGTTTTTGTAGTCCCTGCAGGCAGGAAGGTTCCAAGATGCCAGTCTATCCTTTGGGGCTTTCTGCGCGGCACGCCCGATGCGCGTGAAATTGGGACTGCTGGGCGTTGCCGCCGCCAAAAAGCCGATCTCTGTCGGGAGTCGCCGGAAAGCTGCGCCGGCTCGGGAGGCAGGAGGGACCGAGCTGTCTGTGTTCTCAGGGCGTTCGGAACCAGCCAATCTTCCTCCCCGCGCGAAGTGTCTCTGGCTCCCGGCGTTTGGGGCCCTCCGCGCGGCCTGCCTGATACGCGTGAAACGTGGGACTGCCGGGCGTCTCCGCCGCTAACAAGCCGATCTCTGTCGGGAGTCGCCGGAAGGCTGCACCGGCTCGGGAGGCGGGAAGGACCGAGCTGGCTGCGCTCCCAAGGCGTTGGGACCTAGCCAAACTTTCTCCCCCCCACAGAGCGTCTCTGGCTCCCAGGGTCTGGGGCTTTCTGCACGGCCCGCCCGATACGCGCGAAATGTGAGACTGCCGGGCGCCGCTGCCACCCAAAAGCCGATCTCTGTCGGGAGTCGCCGGAAAGCTGCACCGGCTCGGGAGGCGGGAGGGACCGAGCTGGCTGCCCTCCCAGGGCGCTTGGACCGAGCCAAGCTTCCTCCCTGCGTGGATCGTCCCTGGCTCCCAGCGTCTGGGGCCTTCCCACGTCTCGCCACGGCAGCCTGGTCCACCCTACCGCATCTCCCCTGGCATCTCAGAGAGATACGCCCAGTTTGAACTTCCCAGCCGAGGTCCCGGCATTCACGCTCGCCAAGTCTGTCTCGAGCTGGTGGTGTTTATTAAGGAGGTTCGCTCCCTTGCTGCTCACCTGGTCGCCATCTTCCCATCATTCTGAGCTCTTTACTCCTAATGCCTTTGCAATTTACTTCCCTAAACTGCATAGCTCAAAGACAAAATCTCTTTACATAACTGCTGAAAAGGACAATAAGGACATAGGTCTTATAGTCCAGTGTGTGCCTTTGGCAGAAATTATTCCAAAGTAGCAAAAAATAATCGACTTTAAAATAAAAGTGACATCATACCTTGAACATCAGACCATTGGAGATACCATCCTTGTGTTAAGACTGTACTTGGAGAGACTGGAATGCTCGTAAGCCATCCTGCACACAATTGGTGGCTGCTTAGTCAGACAATGAGTTAAGTTTTTAGAAAAGTAGACCCTGTCTGGGGACTCCAGTTCTGGCTGGAAACCAAGCTCCCAGGGTCACACCCAGAATAGTTCCTCAAACTATGAATTTCCAAGGCCATCTCCACAAAACGAATATTTATAATGCAGCCAGACCTTAGGGACTTTTTCGGGAAACTGGGTAACAATGAGCTGGGAATTAGATGTATGTTGCTACCTTGAGATGTTGAAATGGTAAAATCTCAACACAGGGAAGCTCACAGCATCATCAATAAACCTATGGGAGAGAATGGAAGGGAAAAATTAGAATACACAGTAGCATGAATATTTATTTTGACCTATGTCTGTTGTTGACTCCCTCCTGTGCACGTGAAATTTACCAAGTCTGTACATTATTTCTGAGGTTTTATCCATTTTCTCTGTTTGGAGGAGGATATACTGTTGCAAAGGCAAAGGATTCTGCATCGTTTCCAGAGCTCTTTAAAGCATATATGTGACACCTTCTTTTATTTCTAATTTGATGGGCCCTCTATGTTTGTTTATAATGCTTTGATAAATTTCAATAATTTCTTCCTCTCTAAGTGCTAATGTTTCATAAAGAGTTCTTTTTACAGCATATCATCAAAATCGCATAATTAAAAATAAATATCAACACAACAATGCTAATCATTTCAAAATGTGTTGATTGGTTAAAAATTTTAACCTGGGGCTGGGGATATAGCTTAGTTGAATAAGCACTTGCCTGGCAAGTGCAAGGTCCTGAGTTCGATCCCCAGTACCACAAAAATAAATAAATAAATAAATAAAATTTAATAAATAAATAAATAAATAAATAAAATTTTTAACCTAAAAACAAAAATCACCTAGGGAATTATCCCTCTATTGAAAGTACAAAGGCGAAATTTTAAAGTGGTCAGGATGACTTTGGGAAAAAGATTCCCTTGGAGCAGGACTGAGGGGTGTACTCTCAGTTCTGGGCTGTGCTTTTGAGCTGGTCACAAACTTGTCCCCTGGAACACTCCCCTTCCAAGCCCCAGTGTGGATACACACGATCTTCTAACACGAATAAGATGTGAATGGACTTCATGGGTCCCGTTCTCATTCTATGTCCTGGAATGAAGAACAGAACTCTCAGATCACATGTTTCAAGGCCGACATAGAAATAAAGTACAGAAAGGGTGGGCTCCAAATGCTTTGAAATCCTCCTTGCTCTCAGCACTGACCTTTACAGCACCGAGAAACCAACTACTGTCTTCTTAATCCATTATAATATATTTCTTAAGAAAAGAAAGCAATGTGTACCCTAATCAACACAAAAAGATGGAAAGTTTATAAATAGTAGCATCAGCATCCACTAACCAGAAGTTTCACCAAATAAAGGAAAGTCAAGTGAATAGAAATGTTAATGTTAATGCTAGTGATTTAACAAACTTTTTTTGTGGGGAGCGGAGCATCAATTAATCTTTTTCCCAGCAGTCAAGGTGCAATTTAAAGATGTGCATTCACATGGAGAAGGTACAGCCCAGTTTGGGTTTGGGATACTCAAGTAAATTATGCATATTTCATAATTTTGCCTAGAGTAAACTCCATAAATAACATTTTTACTTTCAGTAAACTGAACTGTCAGAGTAAGCGGAGTATTTTAGACACAGTTTAGAGCCTTTAAAGAAACCATTCTGGAAATTATGTAAACAATTTTAATCCAAATATTCTGCCACTATATTTTCTTTCTTTTTCCATGTCTGTTTTAGTATTGAGTATTGAACCAATGCTTTCTATTATATTTTATATAACCACTGATTTAGTTTTTGAGTGTTTTTCACACGTGCTACTACAGATGTACATAATCTATATCAGCTGCTTGATAAATGAATCACTTGACAAGAAAGGGTGGTATGATTCTGTATTCGCTGTGCACAAATTTTACCACATTTGTCTAATTTTCCTTTCCACATTGTGGTTACGGAGATGTAAGTTAATCAACAGTGATAGATTCTTTTCCTAATATAACTGATGACAAGAAATCCTGTTGATTTCTGGTATTAGATTTAATCTTAAGATGAATGATCTTTGGACAGAGCCTAAGGCAGATGATCCACACCATGTAATTGGAACACTCTAAACATCCAGGAAGTGGTCAACTTTAATTTTTTTGATCAGGGTCCAGGCTGTCACCACTGTTTGCATGATCACTATATATGGCAGTAGGACAAGCTTCCTGAGGCTACCTCATTCCCATGCTGTGTAACTTATCCCTGAAATAGTCACAGCGATTCTAAACACATCAAGGACAAGGAAGGGCACAGCTGTACACACTATTGTATAGTGTCACGATTTTGTAAATGTGGAAGATAATTTTATGATGTCATCCAGCAATGCTACTTATGCATGACTATTCTCATCTCCACATTTTAAATGATTAAGTTTTCTAATAACTTTTTAAAAGTTATTTTTATAAGGAATATATATTTACTTTAGTAAAATGTATGATAAGGGTACTAAATAATGAGAAATCATGAACATTTTTTTCTTTATTTCTGGATATAAATATGAAAACACTTGGGAATTATGTGTGTGCTGCTCATATTTTAATATAGATCAATTACTTAAAAGAGAATCACAGAGGGAGAAATGGCTGACACCTTCAGATGTGAAGTGGAAAAACACTACATGAAAAAGAATGTCCTTTCAGTGGAAAAAGACTTTTGTTTGTTTTGTGAGAACAAGTGAAAATTTCAAATTTTCAAGAAAGTCACTAAAATATGTTGTCAGTTAACCAGCTAAAAATAATTGTTTTCCATACTATTTTTATAGCATAACTTTGAAATACTGTTATGTGCTGCATAAAGATAGGAACAAGTTCTAAACGATGCATCATCAAATGATTTCATGCTTGTGCAAATATCATAAGATGCACTTTCATACCATTGCTAAAGGATATATTCTTACCATGCCACCATATTGTACATGATCCATAATTGACAAAAATTGTTATACTATGCAAAACTCTTATTCCTGCACCTTAACATGCTACTGAATTTGTTGGCGATTGCTCATTCTGTTGAATTTTCAAGAATATCTACCAATGTGCTTTTTTAGTCAATTGCTGTCAAAATACAACAAAATCTCAGTGGAATACACAATGCTATCATTCAGGATTCATGACACACATACTACTAAAAATGCCTCTATAGCTGTACACATATTTTTAATACACTGGTTTTAAGGAATGGGTTCATGGAACTGCAAGGGTTAGCAAGTCTAAAATGTATAGGGTAGTCCGGCAGGAGGGAAATTTATAGGTAGGAGTTTATGCTGAAGTTTTATAACATTTTTACAAAAATACATTGATACAAAAATACATTGATTGATCGTTGGAGCAGTAGTGCTGCACTTCAAAGCGGACATATCGACTCATCCTCAGTCCACACCTTGTGCACATGGTGCTTTGCTCACAATTCACATCTCTCAAAACCACTTAGCTTCCAGATGTACTTCAGACCAGAGTAAAAGTCTGAATCAACACACTACAAGTATCTTTCATGCAATAAAAAAAATACTAATCCATCTCCAAAAGGTGATGCAAAATCCTTGGGAAATGTTCACTCTTTTTGATGTACTATAAAGGAAAGTTGTCTAGGATTAGTAAATCTTATGTTGGTTGACAAGGAGGATAAGATAAAAGAAGCACACATATATATGTTATATATTATGTAAATATATTTATATAATATGTATTTATACAAAGAAGTATATGTGTATATGTGTGTGTGTGTGTATAAAGAGAGAGAGAGAGAGAGAGAGAGAGAGAGAGAAATTATCCCAGTAATTCCCTTCTTTATGTGTTGATCCAGAGGCATAAGAAGTGCAAAACTGCAACACTGTTAGCATTTTAACTTCCAGTTCCATGGAATTGTCTTGTGCTTCTTCATAAAGCCTTTATTCCTTTTGCAAGAAAGACCATTAGATCAGAAAAGCACAGTGGGAACCGGCACATATTCTAACCTGTTTATTTAAGGACTCTTGACCCTATTAAAGGGCTAAGGACAGGGAAATCACTGAGGGACTGTGATGTTGGGTTTGGTGATTCATGTCAGACTTTTGTGCAAGCAACCTAGAACTCTAGTTTATGAAGATGAATTAATTCATTTCTGATGCAAATAAACAGCTATGAACACTATAGACTTCCCCAAGTCAAACTATTGCAACTACTCCTTTGGCTCTGCCATCAAATAATGCTACTCTTCTTCGTCTTTAGTGACTCTGGGCCACAGCATTGCCCTGGGCATCCTGGGATCCAGTGCTAACACGGCAGATGAGGACCTAAAGGCGGGGCAGCCGTTCTTTCTGTACATCCTCCCCCATAGAAGAAAGTGACCACAGAGCTCCTTAGAAGTGCTACTATCTCTGCACATTTATTCTTCACAATCATATTAAAAAATGTGTTCTCTGAATCTTTCCAGGATGACTGAGCAATGTGCTTATGATAAATCTCTTCTAATACTTCAAGGCAATTCAGACACTTCAGTGTCAATCAATATAGGGTGTTTTTGGTTTATGTTTAAGTAAAATGACTGGGAAAACTGTTAGAGTTTTTTCTAGTACCCCAGTATTAAATCCAGAATCTCTTCTTAGCAAGGAATATCAATAAAATTGGCATGACCCAAACTTATACTCTTTCCATCGTTATTTTTCATCATTAATGTCCATTATCATATATATTCCCTAGAATTCTGTCTGTGCATATTTGAAAAAAATTTGCTCTTCCTGGAGTCTGGTCCACAACCTGGGTCAGACATTGTACTTAATGGTTTGGGTCCTCTGGCACTCGAGCCTACTTTCAAGGATAGGGGTGAAGAAGGGTAGAGTGGCTTGGCCTGGGAGACACTTCGCATTGCCTTTCAGGCTAGCTTCTTAGTGGAGACCAGAACTCTAGTGAAAGGGAGGGCTCAGAAGCTCTCACAGGCTGCATCCTCCCACCTTCATTGCAGATTTCACATAATGCTCCATTCTGAAATTTAAGATCCTGTTTCTTCCCAATCAATTTCTCTTGTAAGATACCCTCTGAGAATACGAACTTAATTTGTGATGTACTTCAGCCCCTGGAAGAATCAGACTCTGAGGTTAATGTCTAAAATATCCCAGTCTGGCTCCTACAAGAGGTTAGAATTTATTTTAAGATAGGCATAAAAACAGATCATTTACACAGTGTTTTAGCTAGAAATTCAAAACTCTTAGCTCATCTTTGCTCCACTATATTTTCTCTGCCATAGATAAGAGCAAACCTTCAATCTCCTTAATATCATCTAAAAATATATTCTTAGTTATCAAATGCATGGTCTCTGAGAACCTTGCTTTGTATAGATATTTGATTAGGAGTATCCAGTGGTGATATTTTTGGTATCTCTATGGCTTCTTCATATCATGACTAGTGATATTCTCATTAACCTAGAAATAGTCTGTAGTGTCTTTAAACTTCAACAGATTCAACAATCAATTCTGAAACTCAGAACCATTTCTACAAATTCATGTTTAGGAATCTGTATCTTTGAAACCACACCTGATTCAAAGATCTGTATGAGTGTTTATCTGCATTTCTCTATGTTTCTCCAGAGAATCTGGAGTACGTATTATGAAGTTAACACTGTTATGATGGCTAGCAATGCAATTTGGACAACTTTCATCTGTCCAGCAAGCTGGAAATTCCAGAGCAGAAGTCAATGCTATTTACCTTGAGATACAATTTCTTCTTCAGAGAACCCTCTTTTAAGGCTTTTCAACTCACTTGCTGAAACCCACCCACATTACTGAAAATAGTCCCCATGTCTTAAAGAAAGCATACTGAACATGAGAACTGCATCTACCAAGAATCTTCACAGCACCACCTAGATTAGTATTTGATTGAGTAACTGGATATTCTAGTTTAGCCAAGTTGTCATGTAAAGCTGACAACCACAAATATGAAGCATTCCTTTTGCTTAGGGTCCTGCAGTGTCACTTGAGCAGCTCTGCTCAAAGTAAAGTCAAAAGGCTCTGCCTTACCCTGTCTTCTCGCGGATCACTGGGGGAGGTCTGTTCCATATGTATTGTTCTGGGGTCAGATGGGGTTCTTGGATCTCCTTACACAACGGTAGAGAAATCAGGAGTGAGCTTGTGGCCGCTCCTCATTTATCAACTTGAGTTGGCATAATTCTGTGTGTGTGTGTGTGTGTGTGTGTGTGTGTGTGTGTGTGTGCAGCACCAGGGATTGTCTTAGTTACTTTTCTCATTGCTGAGACAAAATATCTAACCCCTACAAGCTAAGGAATGAAACATTTATTTAGCTGGCAGTTTGTAGAGATTTCAGGTCATAGTTGGGTGGCTAGGGGTGTGTGGCAGAGGGGAAATGCATAAGAGAAACAGTTCATCGTGGGGAAAAGGCTGGAGTGCAGCAAAGCAGCAAAACAGCAAGCAGCAAGTGCCACATCAGCACTCTCTCTGTACCTTAAGGTGGGTGACAGTCATGCTCAGTGTGGGTCTTCCCATTATCCACACCCAGAACTTTGCCAAAAAACTAGTGAACTCATTTGCTAATTATATACATCCTTAATCCCAGTATCACACACACTAGATCCCGCCACTTCTGAAGAAGCCCCATGTACAACCACACAAGGCTTTGGGAGGATGTTTAGACACAAGCTATTACAAGTTCAAACTCATGGCCTTGCTCATGCTAGCCAAGTGTTGCACTGCTGAGCCATATCCCCAGCCTCATGTAGAAGTTGTAACACTGTGTGCGGCCTGTAAGATTAGAGGAAAAATAAACCACCATCGTAGCTACAGTGGGTCACCATATGAGAGTGGGTTCTCGATGTTGACATGGCTGTTCTCATATCCTGGAACTGCACAGCTAAGTACCTGAATAAGAAGGTACTGGGAACTAGGCTTCTCACTGTCCAGTCTGGCATTTATAAGTAAGCAAGGGGAGGTTGGAATAGTACATGGATTTGTGTATTAGAGGTGGGACATCGGTGCAATTCTATGTCTAGTTTAATGGAGAATATGTTTAAGTTAATGGAGAAATCTGACAAGTACTACTTCTATCTGGTTCAGTTAGCAGTATTGTTGTGTTAACAGTGTGTATCCTTGGTTGTGTGGGATGAAAGTGATACCTTATTTCTGTGTTTTCCCCCCTGATCTATAACTACAGGTTTATTATGAAAAAGTTAGAGTAATCACACTGAAAGAAAATAATATAAATTCTTTACAAGTTGTAGTTAACACCAATTTCTTTAAAGAGAAAGAGAGTTAGAGAACTGGTCACAGCCAAGGGTCACTGGCAGAGGCAAGGTGGCTGAACACAATATGGCGCCTTGGGTGGGGTCCAGGAGAAGCAAAAATGACAGAAGTGAAAAACAGAAAATATGAGTACAGTTAGGTCTTTAAACAGTATCCATAGAAATAATATTCCTTTCATTGCAACCCATATATCATACAGCAACATTAATATTAAGAAAAATAAAGGAGAATCATGTAAAAACTGTGTTAATTCCATAATTTTTACATAAATCTAAACATTATTGGAAAAAAGATTAATAAATTTAAGTGCTTCTGTGTATTTTACTGTGTTTTAAACTTGGCATTGAGAAAATAAGTGTTACTGTAGGTATAATATTTATTGTAGCACCTAGTAAGTACAGTGTTTTGAATCCCATATTAATCTTTTCTGAATAAATATCTGATGTTATTAGTGTTTGACAAAACAGAATGCAAGATTAATCTTTTAAAAAAGAGAGTGTACTCAAATGATAATCCCATCAATACAACTTCTATACAAATGTGTCACTGTTTTTAAAAATAATCACATCTTTAAAAATGTATACACTAAAGTTAAATTTAGCATGTAAAATTAAATATGAGGCTGAGTGTAGGTAATTGGATAATATTTTCAGATCTGTTTCTGGGGTCAATTTCTCAAATCATGAATTTCATTTTAGAGACCTTTTTTTCTATATAATTAATAAATACTGAAAATTTCCTACTTTCAGATTAAAGGAATAACCATACCAATTTAATGAAAATAAAAACAGGTTTACACTCCACCAGGCTTCCCCAGGGAAAATACTTAATATATTACTGTAGGACACGTTCGATACTACTGAAAATGGCCAGTCTCTTTTCCCTCAAAGCCAGCAGTAATAATCCATCCATGCGGTGGCAGCTTGGGTGACACCTCCCACTCAATTTTGCCACACTTTCCTGATCAAGCATTTTTTTTGTCTCATATAACAAACAAATGGCAGAGAGTGATAAAATGGTTCACCCTTTCCAAGGCTGAGAGGAGGACTGATTTTTGAGGAGTACAGTTTTCTATTTTGAAACTAATGATATACTTTACTCTGAAGCCTCATTTAGCAAGCATTATATGTTGGTTCTGCATAGAGTTTTGTAGTATAAGAGTATCAATTTGTGTGACAACCTTTATAAACTTGTTTTATGTCCATCCTAAAATGAAACAAAGCTCTCCAAAAGAATTTTTTTTTAAATTCTTATTCTGTGATTTAAATCTATATTCATCACTTAGGTATTACAGAGTTCCCTAAGTGAATATCTGTATTGGATATTTCACACATTGATTTATCTTAATATTACATACACTGACAAATAGCTTGCGTCTCCACATCATACAAGTGTGAATAAAATTTTAAGTCCCAGAGAGACTTATTCATGCATGCATGTTTTTAATTAGAAATAGAAAGATTAGCGAACCTTTTTTCAAGAGATAACCAGATGAAAGGCATCTTTTAATTACACTGCCTGGAGTTTCTTTCCCTGTCACAAACTCAGCTTTGGAAATGCGTGGTGGGAATGGGAAAACACCTGAGCGGAGAGGGTGACCATGGCTCAGAGGCTGTCTGAGGCCTGGAGGCGTGGGGCGGTGTAAGGAAAGACACCTTCCCCTCGCAGTTCACACCTCCAGCATGGAGCAACACGCTCAAGTTGGAATTTCGCAGCCGTGGACCCAGCACTCACACGCGCCAAGCCTGTCTCGAGCTGGAGATCTCTCTTTAGGAGGATTTCTCTTTGCTGCTCACCTGGTTGCCCAGCATGCTGTTCGCATGGCTGAGGGCTAAGACTGCTTCGTCCCCTCCTTTGCCTCTGTCACTTCCACTGGAGTTCTTGTGCCCTGTGGGTGGTTGTAAGCAGTTTCCGTATAGCGGCTGCTTCATAATTTCTTACACATTGTAGTGTCCTCTACTATCCTGGATGATGTGCTAGTTTCCTTTTCTGTCTTTGCAGACCACATCCTTCGAGGTGCCATAGCACATGGATTTCAGAACTGCCTGCGAGGAGGTAGGTGAAATGCCTTTCTGCTTTTCACATAAGTAAAACCCATTATAAACAAGAAACCCTTGGTCCCACTTTCTGCAGGTAGAATACTGCTCTCGGCAGAGGCTGACCAATGGGCTCATTTCACTTCCACGTTGTGCTTTCTTTCTACAAAGCTAGAAAACCCAAACATGCCCAGGGAAGTCTGGACATTTAGCTTTTTCATTAAGAAGGCTGAAACGGGGGCTGGGGATATAGCTCAGTGGAATAAGCACTTGCCTAGCAAGCGCAGGGTCCTGAGTTTGATCCCCAGTACCGCCAAAAAAAAAAAAAAAAAAAAAAAAAAACTTAAGGCTGAAACGTATAAAATATAAGGGGATCACTCCAGTCCATCACCTGCATTGTAGATTTCAGGGAGGGGAAAGGTTGGAGGGAAGGAATTATTTTCACATAAATGGTTATAAATTAAAAGATATATAAGGGTCCTTTTGGCACCAAAATCCCGTAATTTGTGCTTTTAATGTATCTAAGTTATTGAAGTATTAATATATAATAGTTCAGATTCTTGGCAGAGCTGTCCTTGCACCTTGGTAGGAGTTACAGGGATGTATTATTGCTTTTTCAAGTATATTAAAGGCCATTCAAGTGTACCTTTCAATAGCACGTGGATGTGGAGCCTTGGAGAACATAAACATTCCAACTTAGGAAGAAAGGTTATCTTCTTTTCACTAAACATTAAGAATAAATTCCTTTCATCCTTAAGGCAAAATACAAATATATGTAGCTTAAAAAATATTTTGCTTTTGTTTCAAGAGTTGAAAATATTTTGCCTTCTAAATGAATAATTCCCCACAAAACAACTACAACCGCACTATCCTTGGTAGAGAAACAAAGATTTTCAGTTAACATTGTGGAGATGGCCATTTTATTATAATGTATATTTACATTTCTAGCATGAATTTGTAGAATCAATTCTTTATTTTCCCCTGATGCTGGTGCAAAAATGTCTGTCCAACTAGATTGTTCCACTATAAAGTTTTGAATGTGACAATAGGTCTTTTAGAAAACTAGTAAATTGTTTTGTATTTTAATGCTATGTCTCCATTCATTTAAAAAAGTTAAGTAGAATTGTACTTCAGATATTTATGGTAGAACTTTTCAAATTATATCACAATTATTTGTTAACAAACTTCTCTCATGTGCTTCACTAAATACTATAGGGTCAAACTGTATAATTTATTCATGGCATTAACCCAACATTTATCAGTTCATACATTTTTCTCAATTCAACTAATACGTTAGGAAATTTGCATGCTATTCTAAGCTTGAATTTCAATTGTATTATCTAGTTTTCCTTAGATACTCAGTTTTGAATGTACCAGGTCTTCTACTTCTATCAAAATATTCTCTTCTTTTGAGCAGCATAAGCACTCACTCTGTGAATACTTGTGTGGATGGCACCCATGTGACACCCATGTAAGATTTATGTGGTAGAGATGGACAATGATTCAACTGTATCATAACAATACTTATTTTGGACTTCAGAGGCTGACATAAGATGTTCTAGGTCTCTTTTTAAACAAATTGGTTTGACACATAGAGCTGTGATATCTAGAAGATGCTCCTTATGGTTTAATAGATTTAGAATGGCATACCATTGCGATCATCTTATGATTGCTTCCTGCTGGAAATGTCTTTCCTCTTACAAGCTCTTAGGAATTTTTGTCGTTTAGACTCTGTACACAGCAGGAAGTAAACCAGTCCCAAACTCCTCACCATGATGCTTGGGTGTCTGCCACCCAGAGGCCAGTTGACAGGATGCCAGATGCTGTGCATATGGTCATATCTCTGTGAAAATGGCCCAGAATTGGAGTTTGCCAGATATTTATAGTGGCTGAAGATTTAAGTGGACAGAAACCGTAAAGAAAATTTAGTATAACTGTCATTTTACCCTGAGGAAATTGAGAGGTTTTATGAAATGTCAAGTGCTGTTTAATTAATTGCTTAAAAGTAATGTTATAAAATCCAGATCGAACTCCTAATAATAAACTGAAACCTCTTTTTTACGGTAATACATTTCTGGAAATCATATCAAAGTCAAAGACATATGCAATAGAATTTCTTTTTCTCTTGAGTGTTACTGAAGAATAAAGATGAAAATCTGAAGTAAATTCCCATCAGTTCAAGGTAGAATATAGACTGCACATGCCAGGAAGTTTCGTCTTAGTAAGAAGAAGAAGCCTGACCAGATAATTTCCCCTGGAAAGCACTTTAATTATCTCATAACTAGGCTTTTTAAAAGCAATATTTATTGGTTGCAATATGGAAAGTTTTGAAGATAAATATAAGAATTGACTTTTATAAGTCTAGAAAGAAGGGAAAATGAAGATGAAAACTGACAGAAAATGCTATATGGAAAAAATGTCAAATCCAGAGGAAAACTTTTAGACAAAACTAGACACAAGTATGATTATATCTTCTTTTAAAATGTGTCATCAAATTAATGTGTGTGTTTATATAAGCCAATGTGTTTTCATTACTCTACCTTTTCTTCATATTTCATGTTCACATTTCACTTTATAATGCACATCTTTGTTGATTATAAAATACTATGTAATTCTTTTAACATATAAAGCACTGTCTACCAACATTTCAGTTAATGATAGAAGATTGTGTCATCGAGTGACATCCCAGGCATCCTATTGTAGGTGCACTGTGATGCTCATAGAATAAAATGACCTAAAGATGCATTTCTCAGAACTCGTGCTCTTTCCCAAGCAACATGTGACTATTTACTATTCTATTTTAAAGGGAAAAAAACTTAAAAAAAAAATGAAGACGGAAACAAAGCCACACAGAAACAACAAATACAATACATGACCTCAAAACAAAATTATAGGAATTAATGTAATATAACAACTACTGTTAATATCCTATCACCTTGTTTTGAAATTCTGTTTCATTTTATTGTTTTCTATGCTGTTTTGTTTATGTATTTTTTGTTATTTTGAGTTTTTCTTTTCTCTTTAAAATTAAAAACAAACAAACATATATATATATACACACACAAGGACTGCTCGGATAGGGGTATTGCTGATGTCTGTGGCTTATTTACTGTTTTAGTAATTAGTCCATACATGTACTTTAATTCAGCCCTTTCTATAATGAAATATAACCTGTTATTTTGTTCCAGTTGTAGAAAAGTTAATGTGTTCCCATGAAAATTTCAATAATTTCAGTCTATGAAATAAACCAGGTATAGACAGACAACAGGAAACAGCATACAAATTCATTAATGTGCAGAAAGACCACACCTATGTACTACATATGAAGCTCAAAGAGAAGTACAGAAAGCTAAGACTCGAACCTCAATGGGGAGAGGAGAGGAGGGTTGGGCGATTTGAGGCGGCTCGGAAATTGTGCTGCATGTAGATGAATGGGACCGGAAGGACAGACACTGACTGAACAAAGTTACCCTGCATCTCAGCATGGTGTTTGGATTCTCTCTTCCTGCAACATGAGTCAGTCTTTTGGTGAACAAGATTTCAGGAAGAAGATAGAAGGCAGCAGTTTTCCTGGTTTGACAACCCAGTCAGGGTGATGCAGTTAGTCTGCAAAATGCCAATCCCCCGCTGCAAGGGAGACTCTCAAGGGAAGGGCCAGAGAGCGGAGTCTACGGCATCTTCTAAGGCCCATCAGCGTGCAGAGCACCAGCCCATGGGATACAATTTTCTGAGCCCTAATATAATCAACAGATGCCAAGAGAAATTGTTCTATGAGCAAACTACTATGCTGGGTCAAATAGATTAATTATCCTCAGTGATGAAAAGAGGAATAACTTATTAAAATATCTTGAGATAGAAATAAATAGTGTGATATGAAGCAAAGTATTACTGAAATCATTACATGGGATGTCAAAATGTATCACTGATCTGTTCGGGGGTTGAATACTTTTTAATGAAAGCCTGGAGTTGAAAAAGTGAGGAATCACTCCCAAATGGGGTGGTTTCAGAAGGCTTCAAATAAAAAGGAATCCTTGTACCAGGAACCAAAGCCTGACTAGAATTCAGATGAGGAAGAAGGCAAGATTGGAAGTAATCCGGTCAGGGGAAAGTAAATGAGAAAACAGAGTTTGAGGCACCTGATCTGAAATAACAGAATTCTACAGCCACAATAAGCTTCAGCATAATAACCTGCAAATTGCTGAAGATTACAGGCTTGCAAAGGAATTGTGTTTGACAACCAAAATACAGAAATACCTGCAAGAGTATTTGCAATTTTTATTGTAGTTTCTGCTTGGTTTATTATGTTTGATATTGTAAATTCTTCATTAAGAAAGTACCAACTACCCACAAGGAATACATTCATTAGATATTGCAAACTTATGCTAAGAAAAAGTTTGAAGATGCTGCAGAGGCCCAAAAGGAGGAGGAAGATGAAGGGAAATGTGTGTCACCTACCCTACGGAATCTGGTGAGGGACAATCTTGGCTGTGTGAAGGAGGAAAATAATGATTAGATGATTAGTGAAGGCAGATGTCTCTCTAAACAAGAAACAGAATCAAAAAACCTGTGAGCCAAGCCAGAGTTTGGCAGGATGAATGGAACCTGTCATCAGGGCTCTAGAAGGACACTTATTTTGGTATTTCAGGGAAGGTCTATGAATAAAGTGGTAACTCATTTAAAAGCATAGAAAAACAAGTTTCATGGGAACTCTCTTCTAATTTTTGATTAAAATATTAGAACATAACTTCAAAAGCTACTTTTCAAAAGTTCCAAACTAGATACTCAGTTCAATTCTTTAAAGTTCACGTGTAAGATTTGATTATGTAACAATGACTAAATCCCTGCAAATTCATAACCACATTTCAACAATTTGGACAAAACCCAGCTAATGAGTAAGATTTAAAGAATATTGCCTTTTAAGGATCTAACAAATGTCATTTTCTATTAATTCCTTCATGCAAGTGGTCTCCAATGTGACATTTATACAATCTAAGTGATACATTCATCAGGCACAAAAAAACAATATCTGATTTTTCTTCTTTGTATGAATCATTTTTAAAATGTTACTTTTTGTGCATGGTTCATAATAAATTAGTAAAATATATGAATTTCTTCACTTACATGTGAGGTATGCATAACTGACAAGATTTAGAAACAAGTAATTGTTAATTGTTATTTTGATGAAAAATAAGTAGAGGGTTTATATTTATCCTAAAATTGAGGGCTAGTAATTACTTAGGTAACTTTTAATTTTTAACCAGTTTGTATCATTGGTGCTGCGAACACTTGGCTGCTGAGGTTCCTGTAGATGGCACAGAGCAAAGAAGGGCTGGAGATCATCTTTGCCCACTCCAGGCAGTGTGCCGTGGCTTTAGGGGAGAATTGTTTATTACTCGAGCAGTGGTCCATTCCTCATTTCATTCGTCCTGATGAACAGCTCGTTCCAGACGATGTGCTTTGCAGAAATAGTCACACTAAATTTAGATTCCTTTCGTTTCCATTATTTATGATATTATTGATTTGGGGCTGTTCTATATTCCCGGGATCAAACCTAAGTGCTTGCACATGGGAGGTCAGCGTCCTACCACTGAGCTACAACACCAGCCCCGCTGGGATGGGAACGGCCACGTCACTGCGGGAAACCAAAGCAGGTGGTAAGGAACGCAAGGAGCCCAGCAGTCTGGATCCAGCCTGGACCTGCTGCTTCTCAGCCCCTACTCCCGTTCTCGGCGAAAGTGACTGCAATTGCACAGGGGTTGAGAGATAGCACAGTGATTAATATTTTGGGGCACAGACCGAGTATTCGTTAATAATAAACAGGTAAAAGGGATGTGCGACGTTTCATTCATGAGGATCTCCGCCAAGCCACATGCTTCTTCCTCACCCCTGAGCCTGGAAATTTATTTATTTTTAACCTTCTTTGATCCCTCCGAGGGCCTCTGACGCTAACGGAACTGTTTAGCGGTCCCCAGCATTCCCTAGTCACAGCCTAAGCTTCTGTCAACACTGTCTGTTCACCTTCCAGTCTCCTCAACTTCTTTTCCTCTCCTGTAAGAAACGGAATTAGAAAGCCTAAACGTCACATATTATTTTACAAGTCACACTTGGCAAGTGCATGTATGTGCTTTCAAACTCCTGCCACGTCGTCACACAAGGACCTGGACCCAGTTCCTCTTCCCAAGCATCTCGTTGCGCAGCCTCTGCCGGGCCACGCAGTCTCTACCTAAACGACGCAGTGCCTTCTTCCTTCTGCTGCCGTCTTCCTGCCTCCGCATCTTTGCCCATTCCCCCTCCTGATTAAAATACCCTTTGTCTCCTCTACTCATTTCCCATCTTGTTTTTCAAGACAAGCCACGCATATTCTGTACCTCCTGATCACCACTGAAATCTCCTTCTCTCAAGAATATTTCATGATTCTCTCCGCGATGTGCTCCTATCGGATATCGCATTATATGTTATTTATACTTGTACTTTTTAAATAAGTAGGAAGATTTTTGAGGTCAATAAATGCTGCCTACTTCATATTTGATTTTCTGTGAATGTGACATGATTTTTTTAAAAGTCACGCATATGTGAGACAGAATGAATTTCCATGTGCCCTGGCTAATACCTCATGGTAGAAATACGTAATTCTATAACCTTTGACAAAATTTATGTGTTTTAATGTCAGTTTGTCCCAAGCTCTTCTTATGTGCTCCAAGCCGTTATTTTTGGGGGTTGGGACGGGGCTTCACTCTAAAAAAATCTATCTTGTTCTTCATTTTTTGTAAATTTTGCTCCTTCGGGACCCAAAAGTGAACTCTGATCTGTTTTTTAGACAACTCTCTAGTAATTTGAGGACATTTGACGCATGAGGTGAGTCAGTGCTGGCTTTAGCCAAGATGGAAAGGAGCGGAGAGAGCTCTGATGACTGTGCTGCGTTCTTAACCTTTCTCTGGATGATCTGTACCTCTTTGATGTGTAGCAATAGTGCACTTCTGGGCTCTCAGGACAAAGCCCCTCTGTCATCCTGAGGTTGAAATAGCATTATTTGTGACCTCTGGGTGCGCAATGGGCCCAGATGCACTGTACACTGAAACATCATCAAATGCGCTCAGTCACCATCACAGAGCTATGATGTGTGATTTACATCTTTCCTCCTCCTGTCCTTGGAGTGTCTGCATGTCTGCCCCCACCCAGGTCACGCGGTGAGCATGAGACACTTTTCTTGTGAAAATGTAGAAAAATCATGTTTTATAGTAAAAAAAAGTCCAATTTTTTGTGCTGAAGTATTTTTGTCCACTAGACGTATCCACTTGAATTACATTTTAGAATAGATTAGTCGGCGTGATTTAGTGAGCACCTGCTGTGTGCTGCTGCCAGGGACAAAATAAGAAAGCTGTCTTTGCACCTAAAGAAGCTTCTATTTTTTCCTAAAAAAAAGATGTAACCCTTACAAAATGATTTCAGGCTAATATATGACTGTATGTGATACAGGGTGAGATGGTACATATTGGCACATGGATAAATCAATTTGCAGACTGATCTTTGAAAACTGCCATATCTAAATATATTTCTACCAGCATTACAGAAAATTCTTCTAAAGAAACAAACTTGTGGTAATCTCCATGGAAAATAATACTCCAGGAGAAAGCTTGGTATTATTTGTCTGGGACACTGCACTTCTTAAATATTACAGATAAATATGTATCACAATCTATCTGTCCATCTACTTAAGAACGTTTCCTTAATTATCACATGAAGATATCATTTCTAAAGCAGTCATTGCTGTGATGTGTTTTGGTTCAGAAAGAGAGCCTGAGATGGCATTCTGTCTCAAAGCAATTTCCATTTTTATCAATGACATAGGGGAGAGTTAAAAGCACTTACTAGGGAGAATGTATTCCTCAGGGTGAGGATTATAGCACCAATATGGTTTGAAAGTGGCAAGCTTCCACATTTCAAAGATGATGACTGAGGTGATAATTTAAAGCCTATAGTACAAATCCAGAAACTGTTCACATCTGCTTGCATAGTTCCCAAATGTGTAAGACTAAAAACATAGGTTTAGAAGTAAAAAAAAAAAATGATAATTTAAATTATGCTCTTTTTTTTCTTCACTGTGCTAACATAGTAGTTCATTTACCTCTTATCCACATCTTCTCATATCTGTAAGGTGTGTGTGTGTGTGTGGTTGTGTGTGTGTGTGATAAGGTGTGTGTGTGGATGTGAGTGTGTGTTTGTATACAAGCATATGTGTATAGAAAACTAGGAGTGATCAAATAGTGAAAGGTAGGTCACCAGCTTTAATTTTTTCCTTTTATTTGCACTGGTACACGTTTGCAGTGGATAATGGTCGCATTCATCACACGGAGCTGGTGCATGTGCATAATGCATCTTCATTCTTCCTATGTCCTTTTCCCCACTCTGCTCTCCACCTGTCTACATTTTTATAGTAGGAACAGAAAGTACGTTAGTTCTTGGCTAAACTGTGACCTGTAAAGGGGACAGAAAGAAATAGGCCTTGTAGATATCTTTGGGAGTGATGAAGAAGTTCTGGAACTGATAGTGATGGGTACACACTTCCGAATATTCTAAAAGTGCATGAGCTATATACCGTTGAGAGACTTAATAGTATGGAATGTGAATTGTATGCCAATAAAGCTACTATTTTTTATTTTGATTATAAGTATTAAACCAAACTTTCATTATTTTTTAAATGCAGTGTAGTATTTTTTTCTGTAATCCTACTCTGCAGATCAATGTGGAATTTTTTAGCATAATATGCATTATTGGAAGGGTTACCTTGCTCAGGAAGCTCATATTTTTTTCTCTACACTCCATTGTTAAACTCAGGCCCAACTTAGTGCCTTTTCCTCAGTTCTAGAATATTATGCATCGTGCTTTGCTATCAACAGGCCATGAAAGTATCAACTAAGAACATTTTTTTTCTGTTTTGCTTTTTTTTTTGTCTGAAGACAAAGACAGGGATTTGTTTGCTGCAGGATGGTAATCAAGAGCCTTTCAAAGTCCGGCTGCACCTAGCCAAAGACATTCTGATCATCCAGGAGCAGGATGTGATATGCGTGTCTGGTGAGCCTTTCTATTCTGGTGTAAGTAGCTTTTCCTTCTGTTGTCAATTTTTTGTTAATAAAAATGTTTATTTGCAGAAAACGCTTAATATGTTTTACTTCCAAAACCCAATCAGTGTTCCTTCGTGTAGGTCTTGTTCACATAGCTAAGGAAGCAATAATCCTGTGTGAAGACCTGCCCGGGTCCACTCTTAGAGCCTAACTCCACCATGCTGTCTGCCGACGCCTCACTGTCTCATAAGGGAACTGGCACTTGCATTTTCCGGTTATAAGAGAGAGCATCGCGTCTCTTACACAGAGTGATATAAGGCAAAGGAACCTCTAACCCACTAGATGTCCAGTATAGGTTCATGTTCTCTAAAACTGAAGAATGAATTTTGGGAACAACAGAGGTTAAGAGCAGAATATATTTACTGAGGGAAAGCTTCTGTCTGAGAGAGACAGAAGGGGGCCCGAGTGAGTTGCCCAGAAACCTGCCTTTCCCAGGGATTTTATAGAGCAAATCCAGGACATGAGGCAGGTCCAAGGTGGGAAGAATGGAGATTCATAAGGTGCGCACGAAGTGGGGCAAAACTATGGTAACTGCTCGGATTAAATGAATTAAATCAGGGTCAAATGAGGAAGCAAGTCATGCAGCCAGTGGGTATGAATACAGAACAGGGGCTTTTCCTGAAGGGTGTTGGGTTAGGGACTCTTCCTGCCTTTTTCAAGGTGATGGATATCTATTTAGATTATCAGTCCTTGATGTTTATCCTTAGGAAGTATGTGGGTGCATTTGTCTCATCTTTTGCCTTGAGGTCTGGCCCACAGCTGAAGGTGTCCGTCTTTCCCACAGTTTCAAGGTATCTCTTCTTCTGCAATGGGTCCTTTGAGGGCCTGGCCCTATCTGACTGCCTATGATACTGTATCTAACTTAGCTGCCTACATATAGCAAGACTGGCTGAGAACACTGCTTGAAGGCCCCCTTCGTTTTATCTGTAATGTGATACAAAGGTGAAGCCCATCTCCCTGTATCAGCAGGGCAAAAACTTCAGGTAGCGGATGCTGAACTTCCTGTGAACCACTTTTCCCTAGAATTGCACCAAAACGGTTCTGTGGACTGCCATGATAGAATTATGACTGTTTAGCAATTTCTCGCTCCAATGAGCTAACCTGTGGGTCTATCATACTGGTGTTAATCTAGCCTCAGAAAGAGCCGTGAATTTTCACAGAGAATTGATTGGTGTACTTAATACTGTGGAAGCACAGCTGTGGAAAACTTCCTTAGGTGAGATTAGATTTAATTTAATAAATGATTTTATCATAAACTGAGTAAATTCTAGGGTTTACCATTTGTCACATAATATTAAGTGCATCACTGCAGTAACGCTGCCATATGTGATCTCAGAAAAATAATTATGGAACATATGGCACAGCGGGCTCCTGTGTTTCCCTAGATATCTGCAGCTATTCAGCACGGAGGGTTAATTTGTTCCTTGCTAACAGACTTACCTTGCAGTGGTTAGTGGCTGGTGAATAATGCTGAGCTGGAGTTTTCACATCAGTTCTTAGTGACACCCAGTGGGAGTCACACAGGGCCCTAAATCAGTGGACCCTTGCTAACTCAAGCTAATGGGCATTTTGCAGACTGTTAACTATTCTTTGTCACAGGCCATTTAAATCATCGTGAATCATGGGCTTGGATGTCAAGGCTGATTAAAATGTTCCCATGGGACTGCCCTTTCTGCTCCTTGGTTAATAACAAAACAGCAATTCATCTTTCCTCTTTCTCTCTCTCTCTCTCTCTCTCTCTCTCTCTGTCTCTCTTCAGAGGACAAGTATGATTCACACAATGCTCTGGACTAAGTAGATCACACATGCCTTAGATCATGCATTTGATATAATTGTCAATACAAGTCTTTCAGCACAAAATAACAGCATTGACTTCTAACTTTTTAAGGAAAATAGATAAAACTCATAGACCCATTCTCTTTTAAAGATAAATTGTGCAAAGAAATAAACCTCAGCATACTGAGAAGAACACAAATACAATTATGAGGAAATTTTTCATGGCAGTGTCAACAAATGCGAGAAAAGTAGTTGACAAAATTCAACATTGTTGAGAAGTACTTTCAACAAAATGTACATCCTATCTATGTGACAGAAAGCACTTACAAGTAACTATAGTTAATACTCAACATTCTCTCCAAGCATGAAACTAATTGGAGGTCAACAGCTGTATCTCTTCTACTCAACATGCTTTTGGATATTCCAGCTTGTACAGCAATTCAGGAAATGAACACAAACAGTATAACAATTGTAAAGGAATGGATAATACTATGTTATTTCTAGATTTTTATCAGGTAAGCAGATAAACTTCCAAGAAATTCACAAAACTAGGGTAATCCAAATTTAGCAAAGCTGCTGGAAATAAACACAACATCCAAGTTTCTATAACTAGCAGCAAAAACTTTAAAAATGAAATATAAAACTTTGCAATTCAGCAAAATTTCACAAAAGATCTATCCTAAAAATTATAAAAGCATGATGAAGGAAATTAAATGAAATAAACATATAAATGGAGAAAAGAACATGATCATGCATTGAAGATTAAAGAGGGATGAGTTGGCATATCTCCTCAAAAACCAAAGCCAGGCAAAACACTCATACAGATAAGTACGAATGGTTTATAAAACTTAGATAGAACTTCAGAGGATTTACAGTAACCAAAGGCATCCTGATGGTGGAAAGAATATTGCAGTGTTTGTTTCTTGATTTAAGAGTTTACTATAAGGTTCTAATAATAAAATTTACAATGTCATAAATACAAACGTGTATCAGTGAAACACAGATAGTTCAAAAATACAACCAACTTGTCAGCTGAGTTTTTTTAATTATGATGAATTATACACAACAAAATTTACTATTTTAACCATTTTGAAGTGTACAATTCAGTGGTATAGTGCCTTCTGATTGTTGTATACTCACCACCATCTCTTTCAGGAATTTGTGTCATTTCATACTGAAACTGTACTTAATAACTAAAAATTACCCATGTCTCTCAGTCCCTGATAACCAGCATTATACATTTTTCTCTCTATCTCAACTAGAAGTGAACCGTGACATATGTGATCTTTTCTAGCTGTGTTATTTTACTCAGCATGATGTTTTCAAGGTTCATACATGTTGAAGTATGTATCAGAATTTCATTCCTTTTTTTTTTTTTCCAGTACCAGGGATCGAACTCAGGACCTTGCGCTTGCCAGGCAAGCGCTTATGCCACTGAACTATACCCCCAGCCCCCCATTCCTTTTTAAAGCAAATTAATATTTCACTGTATGGATATAACATTTTGTTTATTCATGCTCCCAGTAGTGGAATGTTGTATTTTTTTAACTTTTGGATTGAACTTGGAACAAGCACAAATACCTATTTGGGTCTCAACTTTCAGTTCTTTCTGCATATGTCCAAAAGGGAAATTTTAGAATGAAACAGTAACTCTTCATATCATTTCTTTCCTGAACCACCATACTATTTTGTACAGTAGCTTCGCTACTTCATAAAAACTCCAGTTTCTCCACATTCCATGCCGAAGCTCTTCTTTTATCTGTTTTTGATAATAGATGTACAACACGGTGTGAGACTAGATCTCATTGATGATTTCAACTACCTTCCCCTGCTTGTTAGTAAGCTGAGCATTGTCTTAGGTACTTCCTGTCTATTTACATATCTTCTTTTGGTAAATGTCTACTCACGTCCTTTGCTCATTTCAAATTAAGTTGCTTGTTTCTTGGGATAGAGATGCAAGAATTCCTTACATATTTTGTATAATAATCTCTTATCACTTATGTTATTTTTTTGTGTGTGGTACCGGGAATTGAACTCATGACCTTACACTTGCCAGACTGGCTCTCTGCCACTGAACTACCTCCCTGGCCCATCAAATATGTGATTCACAAATGTTTTCTTCAAACATACAAGTTGCCCCTTCATTGATATTGTCCATAGGTACACAAAATATTTGGCTTTTGATTAAATCAGGTCGGTCTAGTTTTCATCCAATATCTGTATCTTTTGTTTCATGTCCAACAAATTATTTTTAAATTCAGTGTTATTGATATTTCTCCTAGTACTTTCTTCTATGTTTATAATTTTAACTCTTATCGGTCTTACATCTATTTTGAGTAAGTCTCTCTGTATGATATTAGGTAAGTGTGCAATTTATTTTGTTTGTGTTTTCTGAAAAACACAAACAAATTTACATCTTGGAGTTCTTTCATTTACCACACATGTGAGGTTGTAGTTCTATACCCATATTACATAGTCCACTGTTTTATATATTTGTCTTTATGGTAACAACACACTATTTTTTACTGTAGCTTTGCAATAAATTTTAAAATCAGGAACTATATGACATTCTGCTTTACTTATTTCCAAGTTGTTTTGACTAATTTGGGGTTTCTTGAGATTCTATATGAACTTTAGAATGGATCTTTCTACTTTTGCAAAAACCACTATTGCAGATTTAGTAGGGATTTCATTCCATGTGCAGATCACACTGAGTAAAGTGAACATCTTAGCAATTGTAAGCTAAAATAATCCATGAACTTGGGATATCTTCCCACTTTTTTGTGTCTTTTAATTTCTTTTGGCAATGCCTTGTAGTTTCTAAAGTATAATTCTTCCATTTCCTTTGTTAATTTCTTAGTGTTACATTACTTTGGATTATATTGTTAAGAAATTGCATTCTTCACTGTTTTGGATTATTTGTTATGAGAAATCTAATTCAATTTTGTATCTTGCTACCTTGTTATATTTAGCAGTGTTAGTAGGCTTTGTCCCTATGTATATGAGCATGTTATCTGTGAATAGAAAAATTTCACTTTTTCATATCAAACTTTGAGGCCTTTTATTTCTTTTTCTTCTCTAATTATTCTGGCTAGAACTTTTCCTCCCACGTTGAAAAGAATGATAAAAGCAGGCATTTTGGTGTTGGTATTGATCTCGGGGGGGAAACTTTTAGTCCTTTTCAAAAGGAAAACTTTGACTCTCATGTTTTGTGTAAGTTTTTCATATTCTTTGATATCGTTAGGTGGTTGCCTTCTATGCCTTGTTTGCTGGTTGTTGACAGACTGTTCAGTTTTGTCATGAACAGGTACGAAATTTTCTCAGATGCTTTTCTCTGCACCAGGTGAAATAATTATGTGCGCTCCCCCCCCCCCGCCCCTGCAATTTTCAACTCCATTAGCCCTTAGCTACAAGTGCTTCTGAGGACCATCTCTCCTGTGCTATTCTACACTCTGGGTCAGATCTGGGGAAGCCATCTTAGCAAAGAAATGTAGCACGCTGCACAATCAAACTTCTAGGGATTTTCTGGGACTACTCTCTGTCTGATTTTTAAAACCTGCAGTCCTCAAACACCACCATACAGAGAAGCACATCCCCTTTTAACCTGACCCTCTCTGTGCATTGCCTTCTTTTATTGCCTCAGTGTGCTGTTCATGTGCTCTCTCTACACTGATAGCTTCACCTGTCCTGACGTTAGAGGAGGTTGGAAGAGGAGGAAGTAAGCAGTGATAATTATCCAATGTCTGAAAGGAGAAAATCACATCTGAGTACAACAAGTATTACCTTGAGTCTCTCTCTGCTCAAGTTAATGGAAGTTTGGGGAGTTTTTTAAAGGCAGAGCAAATGTGACACTGGAGAACTTTCTGGAAGGTGATGCTATGAATCTCTGTTTAGAAAACAGGGAAAGAAAGGAGGGAGAGCCTATAAGGCCATGGCAGAGCAGTCATTGTGCAGTTTACTCATGAAGGGAAAGAGGAATTAAAGTCCATCAGGATGAAATGCCCTAGAGGATGTGGAGTATCAGATTTTGTACACTACTGCAAAAGGCAGGGAGCTGATATTTATGTTTCCAGACCCATCCCATTAGCTGCAGACTGCACATAGGGTTTTTATCATCTGAATCATCTGGCAAGTGGCACGTGAAGCTTAGGCCGGAGAAAACCCTTGGGCGGTGTAACTCCTGAGTGGCAGTGGAACAGTCGTGAACTGCAGAGTTAGTGGAAGACATGACAGTTTCTCCACATCATAACCAGAGGTAGGCGAGTGAACATGGAACTTGGCATTGACCCACTGACCATGGAAGACAGATATTGGGACATGGACCCAAGTAAAAGACTTGCTGGAGAGGAACAAGACACTGAACCTAGGAGTTGTACAGTTCAAGTCAGCCATAATGCCAGAGTCTGGTCTTCAGGATGAGCAGACTAGAATAAACTTGGTGTCCAGGCTGAATGATCCTCTAAGCTCCTTACTCTGAAGTCTTTGATGGACACATGCTAGGACTTAGCTCAAGGAATCTAGAATTGCATATTCATGGTAAATGTGTGAGAAGGAATCTGTGAGAAGGCAGGACACCTAATGGAGGGTAAACAGACACCTAGGACAAGGTTTAATTACATGTCTGGAAATAGGAAGCAATACTAGTCCAGGGGTCAGCACATAAACACTGCAGCCTGATGAAATTTATTGTCATATAATATGGAGTTGAGTTCTGGGGACATCATCAGAGTGAATTCATAAAGAAAGTTACTTACCATTAACCTTCATTAAGTGATGAGCTTAACCCCGCGCAGAACTCCCTGCCTGGGGAATCTGGGGGATCACAATGGATTTCAAGCAAAATCTGAGAGATATGCAGAGATAGGGCAGGGCAAATATATTCTGCATATTTAATACATCTGACATTTTTATTCTAGCTATGTGCAGAACATCCTGTAAAACACTCATCATCTGGAAAATCATGTAAACATTTTTACTTACCAGAGACATCTAGTGAGTTAAAGCTGCACCGTCCCGAGTACTCACTTTGACTTCTGCCAGCAAAGAGGCTGCATTTCCCTCTTCCCAGTGTTTTTCATTAGCTAGTTTACAGGAAGAGCCTGTGATTTATTCAGAGCTTATGCAGTTGAAGTTTTAGCCCTGAGATCATATCAGATAAAATCTATTCCATCTATGATGATTTGAAAGCAGTATCAGAATGTACACAGCATTGATTCATGGTCGTTAGGTGCAGATAAAGTGACTACTGATCAGAATGATGCATAGCATTTGTCAGACAAGTACACTAAAGCATCACTTCACAAAAAAGAAGTCAACACTCTCTCTTGGTGCTCAGAAATCAAATATCTAGTTCCTATCTTTCTTGAGAACAATTTACCACACTAAAGCAATCTCAATGACTGTCCTGGTGGTATTAGCCCTTTCAATGTACCCTAGAAGAGAATTAAATTTAATCTGGACCAGTTTTAAATATTGAGCGAGATATTTTTAGAAGGTTACAGGGGCTAAAATCAATACAACATGGCTATATATTTCAACTTGGAGAAGTGATCATCAAAGGTGTTGCTAGCAAAAGAAAAGAAAATCTTAGGTTTTGACTTAATCAGAGATTTAATTGCAGACATGACATGACTACCAGATAGTGCTAACATAAACCAATCCCTCAGCACAGTTTGCATGGGTATTATATTAGACTTCAGAACCAATACAATTTTCTCCAGTCTTTCTTGTGGGAGACCATGTACAATTAGTGGCTCCTGTGGTGAATACCTTGAAGACAGCATTGAGGGAATGCCTGCTTTTAACACTAAGGTCTGTGCTAGATTCCTCGCCCTTGGGACAGGAGGCTTCTTTTATGCTTCCCCTCTTCACAGAGCTTTCGGTGGAAATTCACCCACACTTTGAGCAGAGATTTTGCACATCACCACACACACACATTATAAATGAAATCCTAAATGCCAACTACTACCTTTTGGAGATTTTTAAGAGGTTGTATTTCTTTTGTTTTAAAATATTTAATTGACAGTGTAATCATGTGCTACTTAATAGTGGGACAGTTTCTGAGAAATGAGGCCTTAGCCCATTTTCTTCTGTGTGACCAGTATAGAGTATACTTCAATGAATTAGAACGGCAACAATCTCATTAGACTATAGAACCATGAAACCATGTATGGATATGGGGGTGATACTGAGGAAAATGTTGCTACCTGGCACATGACTGTATTGAGGACATAAGGCCTGATGATTTGAGGTATGCATACATTGTTTAATGACTATCACTCAGGATGTACACTATTTCTCAAGATCCTGTTCATCTTATAACTGAAAATTATCTTTCTATGAATGCTCTGAGCTCATTTTAACTTCAAAACAATTTTAATATATAATTTTCTTTTTTCATTTAAAGCAAATTATTGACAATTTTTAATATGGACCAAAATATCATCCTTTTGAGCATTTTGCCTCAAAAGCCATTGCCCATTATTTACAAATATCCAAACATTGTGAAATGTGTTATATTGACCATATGCATAATTACTAGAATATAAATATCTAGCTGGGGATATAGCTCAGTGGAATAAGCGCTTGCCTAGCAAGCGCAGGGTCCTGAGTTCGATCCCCAGTACCGCCAAAAAAAAAAAAAAAAAAATTTAGAATATAAATATCTACGTTTTAAAACAAACATGTTTTTGAAATACATGACTAAAATACTTAAACAGTAATCAGTGTAATATTAATGCAGCTGGTCTTACAATTTAAAAGCACCATCATTTACATATCCAAATAATAAAACTAAACATAATTCAATCTCATAGGGAAAACAGTACCTGATCCTTGGCCAGTTATGTATAATTGGTTATAGACATACGTATCAAATCTTAAAATGTAAGTAAGCTTCCCATGCCTTCTTCGGTCCCATACCCTAAATGAATATCCTTCCAAATAATCAAAGTATAGGCATTGGAACAACACTTGTTCTAGTCCAGACTATTCCATTTACTTCTTCAGTGATCTCAGATTGCTTACAAATAATTTAGGAGAATAAAATTTACTTCAGTATTTTACATGCAAATCAAATGAATGAAAACAATAGTATCTATCTTATTGGGTAATTAATAATTGATGATTAAATGATTTAAATATGTTTAAAAGGTGTCTTGGCTACTTTTCAATCATTGCCAAGACAAAATACCCAACACCCAAAGTTAAGGAAGGAAGGAAAGGTTTATTTAGCTCACAGTTTGTGGAGGTTTCAGTCCATACCAGGCCGGCTTAAAGGCAGAGTGGCACATAGCAGAGGGCAGCCGTTCATGGCAGAGAAAATAGCAAAAGCAGCAACAGGGAGCAGTGTTGGCAAGCAGCCTCTTTGTCTCCCTTACATATGCAAACCATGCGCCCCAGGGCAGATGTAGCACATCCACAATCCCAGCACTGGATCATGAATCAATCATCAACTCTAAAAGCCTGCCCCATGATTGCATGAGGATTTGAGGGTACATGCAGACACAAACCATAACAAAATGTATATATGAAGGGCTCAAAATTATATTTTTATTAACATGAAACATAATACAATATCTGTGTATGCAGACGTGGTAATAGCATAGAATGCAGAGGTCTGAATCAGGGGCTGCTTCCTAAGAGAAGTAGTTCAGGTACCCTGTCTTAAGTATTATGTAGAATTTGTAAGGTCTGTTTGGGTAACAGACAGTGTAAGCAGAAATGTGTGGAAATTTACTAAGCTGTGAAGGGTGTACAGTCACTGAGGGTTATGAGTGTTGCTTGTGGGTTACAGTGGTCCAGCATGTAAGGCGGAGTCACAGTGAATTGGAAGGTTGTCATCTTGCCTACAGAGACAAATATTGGAGGAAGATCAGGTTATGGGAGGGAATAAGACAAAGGCGACATGACTCACATTCAGCTGGCGTCTCTCCTAAGAGCTCCATTGCGACAGCCCTCAGAGAATGATGGATATAAGGATCAAAACAAATTAGCAAAGCAACACTGGCTTCCTGGACTCACAGGTTATTGGAGTCTCCACCGAACCTGCTCGTATATTTCTCTCCACGTCTGTGATGACATCATTATAATCTGTTCACATGCTCCCTTCCTCCAGAAGACCACAAGCCTTGGAAAGCATGGGCTGTGTATCAGTAGTTCCTGGAGCACTGGCACTTCCTTGGAATGGCATTTGATGGGAGTGATAGTGAGGGGATGGGTTCTCTCCTGGAAATGTTTTAATTTGGAAGAAAGAAAACTTCATTCCTTGAAGGGTGGACAGAGGAGGAGGTAGTTTCATACTACTATAGTCTGGTGTCGGTCTATCCCATCAAGAGCTATTTCAGAGGTGTGGAAAAGTCTGGAGCTTGATTAGGGTAGTTTGAGCAGCTGAGTCATCCAGAGGAGAGGGATCACACCAGAGTTTGAGTTTAGAGGTCATTTGAAGCAGCTTCGTTTCATTCTTCTGTGAGGGTTTTGATTTGTTTTATTTTGTTGTTGTTTTCTTTTCTCACTGTGGGATTATTGACCAAGCAAGTTGACCAAGAAGCAGTGTAGAAAAGGCAGACAGAAAGGAAAGGCAAGGAAAAGCACAATTTCATTTAAAAAGAAATAACCAGACAGGAAGAATGAGAACAAAATAAAGATTCTCCTCTTTACAGCGGAGGGAGGTGTTAGCAGATCACAGCAACAACACACAGAAATCATTTCAGGGTGCCAGGAATGTCAGGGTGGTTTTAATTGCTGCTTCTAACATGACCAGTGATGTTGGGTATCTTTTTCATATATTTATTTGCTATTTGTACTTATTCATCTGTGAAATGGTTATTCATTTCTGGTACCTATTTTTGGACTGAGTTCCAGATGTAGAGGTACTGATTTTTTTTTAGTTCTTTATATTTTCTAGATGACAACTCTTTGTCTAAGGAATAACTGCCCTCAGTTGGTGGTTTTTTTGCTGTGCAAGAGCTTGTTTATCTGATTTTATCCCACTTGTTGATTCTCTGTAATATTTCCTCTGTGACCCTGTGAGGAGGTTGTTCTTCAAAAAGTCTTTGCCTACACCTAAGTTTTGTAGAGTTTTACCAATCATATTTAGATCTTTGAGCCATTTTGATTTTAGTTCAGTGAGTTGTGAGAGACATGGGTCTAGGTTCATTTTTCACCAGGCGGAAATTCAATTTTCCCAGCGTCATTTATTAGAGAGGCCGCCATTCCTCCAGAGAGGATGTTTGGCCTCTTTGTCAAAAACAAAGAAGCTGAGTGAGCTTGGAGGTGTTTCTGTATCTTCTGTTCTCTTATATTCATACTTGGGTCTGTTCCTTTGGCCGTTACATGGTAAAAACATGGTAACATCACAGTATAACTTCAAATAGGGGATTGTGATACCCCTGTCATGCCTTTGTTGACCAGAATTGCTTTTGCTATTCTACGCCTCTTCTGGTTCAATATGAATTTTAGGATTGTTTTGTCTAATTCTGTGATGTAAGCTATTGGTATTTTGATTGGGATTACATTAAGTCTGTATGGTCATTTTCACTATATTGTTCCTGCTTATCCAAGAGGAGGGGATATCTTTCTATTTGCAGGTATCCTCTATCCTCCCCTTTTAGAGAATTGTAGTTTTCAATGTATGGGTCATTCACTTACTTTGTTAGATTTATTCCTGAGTATTTCATTTTCCTTATTATTATTGTGAAAGACATTATTTCCATAATTTCTCTCTATTTATTTAAATACAGGAATGCTATTGATTTTTCAGTGTTGAATTTGTGTCCTGCTATGCTTTCAAATTTGGGATTAATTCTAGAGTTTTGAAACTTTTGTGGTCTTCATGTAGAGTATCATGCCTTCTACAGATAATGATAATTCAACTTGCTTCTTTTCTGACCATATTGCTTTTATTTCTTTCTCTAGTGTAATTTCTCTGACTAATATTTCCAGAAACATATTGAACAGGAGTGATGATAGTTGACACCCTTGTCTTTGTGCTGATTTCAGAGTGAAAACTTTCAGTTTTTGACTGCTTAATATGATTTGCTGTTGATTTGTCTACATGCTTTTATCAGATTGAGATAAAGTCCTTCTCTTTCAACTTTCTGTAGGGTTTTCATCATGAGTGGATGTTGGACTTTCTCAAGTGCTTCTTTTGTGTCTATTGAGATGATCATGTGCTTTTTGTCCTTACTTATATTAATGTGGTGCATTATATTTATTTATATGCATATGTTAAACCGTCCCAGAATCCCTGAATCTTAGCTGCTCATGGTGAATAATCTTTTTAAAGTTTTGCTGCATTCTCTCTGCCAATATTTTATTGAGGATTTTTACATCTATGTTCATTAAGGAGATTGACCTGTAGTTCTTAGCTTTGGCTAAATCCTTCCCTGGTTTTTGGCATCAGGGTAATGTTTGCTTCCAGAAATGAGTTTGAAGGTGCTTCCTTTCTGATTTGAGTGAACGGTTTGAGAAGTAGAGTCATTCATTACATTTTTTCTAAAGTTCTTAAAGAATTCAGAAATGACTCCAGCAGGACTTAGGCTTTCCCCTGTTGGTAATTTTAAAAATACTTCTTCAATTAATACTTTTTAATACTTCTTCAATGTCATTGAGTGATACTGGGTTATTTAAATTTTTTATATATTCTTTTTCAGCTTTGGCATTTCACTACATACTCATGAAGGGAACAATCCAAGATGCAGAGATAACAGTTGTACACATATATGCACCAAATAGTGCTATACACAATATAAAAAGAAATTAATGGTTATGAAAACTCAGATAAGCACTGATATAATTGCAATGGGGCATCTCAATACTCAACTGTACAACTAGATGAACTAGACAAAAAAAAAATCAACAAAGGAATATCAAAGCTGAACCAAACCTCTAAACAAATGAACTTAGTAGATGTCTACAGACTATTCTACTTAATAACAGGATACAAATTCTTCTCAGCAGCACAGAGGATTTTCTCCAAAATAGACCACATAATAATGCATAGAACATGCTTAGGTAAATATAAAGAAATTAAAATTTTCCACATACATTATCAGATCAAAATGCAACTAAATTGGAAATCAGTGGCAAAAGAAACTATAAAACTACATAAACACATAGAAATTAAATAACACCCTCCTGATATTAAAGACTAAATTACAGAGTTTCTACTAAACAATAATGTGAAATGACATACCAGCACTTATGGGACACAGTGGAAGCAGTCCTATGAAAGACATTTATAAAGGTGAGTTTCCACAATAGAAAAATAGAAAGAGTTCGAATAAAAAACCTAATGTTGCACCACAAAGTTGTAGAAAAAGATCAAGTCAAGCTGAAAGCCCATATGAGGGAGAAAATGATAAAGATCAGAGAAGAAATCAATGCAATTGAGGTTAAAACACAATACAAATAATAAATGAATCAAAAGCTGATTCTTTGAAAGATTAAATGAAATAGACATATCTTTAGCTAACCTTATCAAAGACAGTAAAGAACAAATTACATGCAATTAAGAATGAAAAAAATAACAATAGACCTACAGAAATCCAGATTATCAATACCTGCTTTGAGAACCTATTCTACAAAAGATGGAAAACTTGGAAGAAATGAACAGATTCCTAGGTACAACGCAGCCATTCTTAAGCCAATTCACCACCGAGGATCGGAGGGTGGCAAAGCAAAGTCAATTTCATTTCAGAACTCTCTGTGTGCCAATTTATGTTTATAAATTCTTGGAGAAAACTGTTTTAAATCTTTCATCCAGAGATAACTTCAAGATGAACAAGTTTTTTGTTTCTTTTTAACTATTAACTCTTTGGGCAGTAGGACTGATTTTCATATGCACACACTAACACAGCTATGTGCACGTTAACTACAGCACCACTTCTTACCTGCCAGGGTCTTGTGACCAGTGGCCAAATGTGCAGAAAATTCTTATCTCTGGATTTCTACATGTTTTCATCACTCCTGACAATGGAGACATGTTTCTTATTATCCGGGCTGCATATTTAGCATATTGTTGTTTCTTTGTGTTGTTCATGATTTTATTGTGGGCTCTTAGAATTTCAGTACACTGTAAACAATGCCAGAGCAAAGCGTGTGTATGTGTGTGTATGTGTGTGTGTGTGTGTGTGTGTGTGTGTGTGTGTGTGTTAGAAGTTTATTATTCTTTGCTGATCTGGAAGGAAAAACTGTCAGCTCTGAAATGAGATAAGCCTGGCTTCTAACTTCAGCCTCCCCACTTGTTAACTTTGTTGCCCTATGTAAGTTAATTGCCTTCTCTCAATCTTGCTTCTCACAAGTGAAAAATAGAATACACCTAATTTACATGCTTCAGTGAGACAAAATTAAATGATATTACCCATTACCTTGATGATTCCTAGAGGCTAACAATGTTGTTTCTCTTCTTCTTTCGCTCTGTTTTTCAAATATTTATGCGTGTTTTCCTTAGTTGAACATTTTTGGGATCTGCAATGTTTGCTAAAATAATTAATAAAATGCTAATCTGAATATTTTTTCTTCTAATTGGCTCTTCCTAAAATTTTAATGATTTTTCTGGGATGAGTAACTTGAACTAGGTGAACAATCTTTCTGTATAAAATTAGAAAACAAAACTTCTCACCTCAAAATTCTTCCATAAATGAAGAAATGCTTTCTAGATGGAAAGGCGTTTGTTATTGTTGCCAAATCATATCTTTATGAAAATAATATAGAAAAGCCTAGTGATATTCTAAACAGTATAGATTTACAAAGTTTTATGTTGCTTTGGTAAAGAATCATTTCAATTAAATGTATACTATTTAAATGAGATTAAATAGGAGCGGATAAGATAAAACTTTCACTTTTTGTGAAAAATGTGAAATGGGGTATGTAATGACTTCAAATAGAGTAAATGTAATTCATGAAAATATCCCTATATAAGGAATAAAACATTTAGACAAAATAGATCATTTTTGTTAATAATGTATTTGTCTCCCTCCACAGAACAACTTCGTCAATTACTTTGATATGATAGATAGAAAAGTTCAATTTTATGTAAATATATTTTCCTCCTTTCCAAATCAGTAAAAGTCCTTCTTTTAGCATTTAATTGAAAATTTAAACAATTCTGTATTCAACCATGTGATTATGATTGATATCCATTGCTAATTATATTACTAATGTTTACTTGGGACAAGATAAAAAGACTTTTTTAGGTGTTAGAATACACATGAGTGAATTTAAAAGAAAAACGAAATCCAGAATTTAAATCTATATTTTAATTATCAGAGATTAAGAAGAGAACATATATTGATCATCTCTAATCTGAAAATCTGAAATGCATAATCCCCAAAACTAAATTTAAAAGCAAATCATAATGCTTCAAATGTGTCAGATATTAGAAGATTTCGGATTTCATATTTTAGAATTCGGAACAATCAGATAAAATCTATAAAAATATTACAAATTTTGAAAATACCTGAAATCTGAAACATTTCTGTTTCCATGAATTTCAAATAAAAGATACTCAATATGTAATTAAAATTTATCTTTGATTATTTATTGTTAATGTACTAAGACTTTGGATATAAAATAAAGACAATGAATGATTGTAAGGAGGGTGCTGTACTGGCTGTCTCAAGCAGTTAAATAGCCCCAAAAGCTCGCCAGGTTTTCTTCTTACATGAATAGTTCCGTCTTTACAATGTCAAAACATTTAAATAGTTTCAGGTGACACTTTCATCCCTCACATCTGTGATAGGCAAATGCATTTTACACTTTGATTATTGACTTGTGTGCTGTACCTTAATCTAGTGATTCTCTGTGGTTTCTTGGATTGGATCGTCTACTTCCACACTAAATATTCCGAGTGCTACAGAGGTATTATGGACAGCTACACATATACATGCATTGACTTTTCAGTTCCTCTAATTTATTCCATTCTAGAACGTCACCTCCATCAATTCCTTCACCTTCAACCCGCATGAGCAACCTGGTAAAGTTCCAGGAAAACCAAATGAAAAGTGGCGAGTTATACACAAGAGCATGAATCCTGATGTGTGGCTGAAGAAACAGGGACATTTATTTAGTTTCTTTTGTGGCCTTCGACAGCATTTCTAATAAAAAGTTTTTGATCATCTAAACTTTAACCATGCACTGATTTATCATTAGCACTTTCTAATTTATAATATAGTCTAGAGCTATTATTTTAGATGTATTTCACACCACTACTGTATATATTTCATTTCTTTCATTTCCAAAGTGATGAGTTTGAAGCCCATGTGGCTTGATGCCCAAGCTTTGCCTATCTGTGCAAGCCCAGAGCTGGCACCCAAACACCTTGTTTGAAAGGTAAACTGAACTGAATAAAAATGAAAAGTCACAGCATATCAATATTTGTGGAATGCAGCTAAATCGAGACTGAGAGAGAGATAACAAACAACACGTCCTGGGGCTGAGGATATAGCTCAGTGGAATAAGCGCTTGCCCAGCAAGCGCAGGGTCCTGAGTTCGATCCCCAGTACCGCCAAAAAAAAAACAAAAAACAAAAAAAACCACGTCCTTTGGAGAGGAAACAGCGGACACAAAGAAGGTAAAGATCTACCCGGGAGACAAAACAGTGAAGCACACACAAAGCAAGAAGAACGAGAGGAGTAATAAAAGAATGCAAATCGGTAACGAAAAAACAGAAGACAGGTAAAGGAAATCAAAGAAACAAAAATCTGACTAAAAAACAAATAACTAAAATTGCCAAGTCCGCCCCAGACTGAAAAATAAAAATCAAACAAGAAAGGCACAAATAGAGTATTACAATTAAAGCTGGAAATATCACCTCAGGCATGCAGACAACTAAAACAAAATAAAGAAATATAGGGGCAACTTTATATACAGAGGTTTACCAACTGAAATAGACTCATTATTCAGATGGTATAAACTGCACCATTCTTTGATATCCAATATAACTATTAAGGAAATTAAACTTGTAATGAAATAATTTCCATAAAAAGAAAAATCTCCCAGTCTAAGTGGCTTCATTGGAAATGGACCAAATACTTAAAGAATTAATATCAGTTCCATGGAATCTCTTCCAGAAAATTGAGGCAAATGTACCGCATATTTTAGTTTTGAAGCCTATAATGTTCAGATACTAACACAAGAGAAAGATAGCATTAAAAATTCAATCTATAGCACAATACTCTTTATAAATATAAAAACAAAAATCCTTAATGAATGATTATACAATGTCATTTAGTCAAATTTTAAAATAATCATACACCATGTTCATAAAGGTTTTTTTTTTTTTTTATTCCAGGGGTTCAAGGATGCTTTTATATTTGTAATCAATGATATTAATTCAGGATGAAGAGAAAAGTTGTCAGAAAACTTGTAATTGAGAGGCACTTCTGCAAAATATGATAAAGCATAGATTATTTCCCACAGCTAACAGCATACTTAGTACTGATGGTGTAATTTTCTCCTAATCTGAGGTATAGATAAGGGTGCCTGCTTGCACCATGGCAACACAAACTGGGAGGAACAAGCCGGCATAATAAGCAAAGCTGAAGATGTAAAAGGCACACAGATCAGAAAGGAAGAAATAAATTCTTCTTTTTTGCAGAAAATGCAATTGTATATTTAAATTTATATCTATTCTTTTTTTTTTTTTTCCGGTACTGGGGATCGAACTCAGGACCCTGCGCTTGCTAGGCAAGTGCTTATTCCACTGAGCTATATCCCCAGCCCTAAATTTATATCAATATCAAATTGATTTTCTTTATTATCATGGCTAATATCTTGCCCCAAACCATCATCACCACTTGATTATTACAAGAAGCTCCAAATTGATGCCCCAAGGCCATTACTGCCCCTCCCCAGCAACAATCCCCTCTCCACAGGAAATCCAAAATGTCACTTTTAGTTCTCATCACTCCTGTGTTCAGAGTCCCGCCCTGGGCTTCCACGTTCCACAGAAGGATGTTATCTGAGAAGTGACTCTTGAGACCCAGTGTTGCGCAGCACTTGCCCTTACTTCGGTGACCTCATCTGCTTCCTCTTCCTGCATCTGCCACAGTGTTTGAGCCACAGTGGCTTTTCTATTTCCTGAGTGTCCCATACACCTTTCACTGACACCCTTGCACTTGACAGTACACTCAGAATTCTCTCCATCCAGGTACACGGATGCAACATTATCACCTCATCAGAAAGAGGATTGTGCTCAAATGTCCCCTCAAAAGAGCAATCTCTTATTCCCGCTCCAATGTGATCAAATTCTCCTCACTCGCATTGTTTCCTAGAAATTTGCCACCCTTGTTCTCTCCTACACCAGGAGAGAATGTATTTTATTCTCTGTTCCTTCTGTAGTAGATGAAACAGCATGCAGAATACAATAGCCGCTCAATAACTATTTTAAATAGTGAATCTTTCCAAACTAAAACAATATAATCTTTTATTTCTCCTCCTTTTGGAATCTGTACATTTTCTTTAATTATTACACTTTTGTGTCCATTTCAAAGAGTTCTGTATAGCTCACTCAGTTTTTGTTCTTAATTTGTTTCTAAAACTTTTTTGTGTGAAAAAATATTCATTGCAAAAGTGACATCAGTCTTTTAAGTAGATAAGTCTAGTAAGTTCTCTGCAGAAAGGTAAGGATGGTGGAAGGAAACAAATTAGATCAGTAGTTTGATTCCTGGCTGTAGTGAAAGAGACTTAAAAGTTTCCCAAGCTGCGTACAGAGAGAGGAGGCATATGATGGAATTCAATGCAAGCTAAGCCAGAGCAGCTTAGAAAAGTCACTTCTCATTGTGAGCATGCAAGCGAGTCCTACCCAGGGCCTAGTGGCTGGGTGTCCCATTCAGTCCTTTCTTCCCTGGTAAGGTTTGTCCTAGTGCAAAACTACCCTTAACAATGGCAACTTTTAATCTGGGTTCACATTTTTATCCTTTTCTCCTGTGATCTTGTAAGAGGTTGTTTAAAACTTCCCACCTGAGAATCACATCAGAAAACTACTACCTTACAGAGAGGTAGTGTGCATGCATGTATGTGGAAATCACGTAAGCTAAAGAAAGGGTGTCCATTAAAAGTAATCAGGTAATTAAGGCTTAGCATATAAATGGACCTCTGTTGTTTGAGAAAATCTAAAAATAAAACCTAAGTGAAGCAGAAAGCGCATGAGAGATATGAAATGGAAAAAAAGTTTGGAAAATGACAAACATTTAATGAAATAGAGATCATTGAGTCAGCAGTCAGAGAAAGCGTAATATCTGATTATCTGAGATAATCACTTAAATTATCTGGATCACTTAAAATGGTGACGTCTCTAATTTCAGGGATGAAAATTCCCCCAAACTGGATTTACACAGTTCATTTGGGTAGGTGCCTCTCCTGCCATCCCCCGCATCCTCTCCTTACAGCTTCCTCTTCACAGGGCCCTCAGGAGATAATCATGGAATTTGCTTCGGGACTGAGTTTGCCAGAGGCCCTGGGTGGTCTAGTAGAACCGCGGTAAGGAATTGCATTAAAAATTCTGGGCTTAAAAAGAGTAAGGTCACCATCCCTCACCATCACTCCTCTCTCAGAACAGAGTAGCTGTGTTATGTATGGCATGACTTGCAAACAAATACTATGCTAAGGAAAAAAGTAGACAATCTCAACAACAGAAAACCACTGCAGATAGTGACATTTGGAATTCCTTACCCCACGCATTCATATCTCTAAGGTGCACCAATGAAAGTCTGATCATGTACATATAACTTCCACTGACATTTTTATGTCATACACAAAGGACCTCAAAAGATCACTAGTAAAAAACACGAGGATCCTAGGCAGAGAAATGTTGATGTGGAATCAGAAAACAACCTACACAGAGAAGTTACACAAAATCCAGGAGAGAACAATAGCAGTTGTGGTTGACAACTGTGTAGCTTGCCTGGAACTCTGTCACACACAGTGTGGTAGGAGGATGCTTGGGTCCAGCTATACAATGCAAGATTGTGTAATTGTGTGACAGAAAGTATTATTGCTTTATGTATGTATGTATGTATATGGTATTATTTTTAAGACGAGATCTCAATAGTTGGTCCAGGCTGGCCTCAAACTCCTGGCGATCATCCTGCCTCAACCTCCTGAGTGCTGGGTTAACAGGCATGAACCCAAGCCCAATGTTTGACTTTATTGAATTAAGAGCCAGTTCTGTTGATTTGGAGAATGTATTTCATGATAGGCATATAGAAAATTGCAAAAAAAAAAAAAAAAAAACTTTAAAAGGCAATTTTGAAGTTCAGAAATGCCAAAAAGTGTAAAGAACTGAAACTTAATTATGTTATGATCTCAGGTGTGAGTATTTCAAAGTAATGATTACATTAGCATCAAATACAGGCTCACTACACAATTTAATGAAGGGCGTTTTAGCTGTGACAGTGACCGAGACTTTCCTTGTTTTTGATGTCTGTGGTTTTGAGGAGTCTGGGATGAATACATATCTCAAAACTATTCTGGGATGTGAGAGACACATCCTATGCAATATTTTTCAGCTGAATTTACATGTTCCGTGGAGATAATTTTCAATTTATCCACTTCTTAGCCAGAGAGTATGTGTTCTGAGTAACGGTGGGTGTGGACCTACATCACCTGGTTGAGGGACTTTCTTAGAGTTCTCCATTGTGTGGTTATACGTCTCTCCCCTGCTGTGGACAGACTGCGGGCGTTCTCTGGAGAGAACTCACTAGGCAGGATCTGCACCTATGGAGAAGGAAATTACACTTCACCACTTGAGGACTGAAGGGCTCCAGACATCTGCAGTGGAAATTTATCTATTTTCCTCCATTGATTTAGTCAACCTTTTATTGATATCAGGATCCAAGTATTTATGCATAGGATTATGATCCAAGACAAGTATTATGATGAGTCTCAAAAGATCTGGGGGCTCAGTCAGTGGCGGCTCTTTTAGGTATTTTCTGGGACCCTGTCGTGTATAGTCCATCCCTGTGGACTGTTAGCACTGCCTTATACTCTGACACTACGAAATAGTTCAGACTCAGCTTCCGTGTTTTCTGCCCTGGGCCTGATTTTGAGCTATTTTTTCTAAGGAGTTTCGGTTCATTGTCAGAGAATGCTATTAGAGACTAGTAACTCTGGTCAGAAGTGGGCTGATTACCACTTTGGTGTTTTTTTGTATTACTTTGGGTGAGAAGACAGTACTCCGGACACAAACACAAAGAAAGGGGGAGGGAAGTGAGGGAGATCTGGCTGCGACATCTGTCACCCCATTGATCGCCAGGGCTGATTTGGTTGATCCGGCTGGCTAGGCGGGGTCCCCTTCCTCCTCCATGCTCCCTGTGCGGCCCTCCGGACGCTGCGCGCTGGGTGGAAGAGGAGGCCGCCCCGGATGGAGGAGACCGCTCCACGGTCAAGGGTGTTGGAGTAGCTGCGCTCCCCTGCTACAGCCTCCAAACCAGCTCTCAAAGAAGTGGGGAAGAGGCTTCACAGTTTGGTTACTCAGAGGTCGCTGGGGACAGCATGCTCTAGGAAAGCCGCTCAGGAAGCACGAAAGCCTGCTACCAGGCAGAGGCAGAAAGGAACGGAGGCCAAGAGTTTTTAGTGTCATTTCCATGGGAAGGAATGGGCAAGGCGTGGCAACCTGGCTCACCCGATTGGCTGGTGCCTTCCTAGGTAGGGTATAAGCACTTCCCCTTATCGGCTAGTGCCAGACCATACAGCGATGAAGACAGCTGGGCCGTACCCTTCCACGGGAGAAACCAGTCCCGGGGAGCTGAGGAGGTACAGCTGATCAGCTCCTAAGGAAGGGGGCCTCACCCGCTCCTACCAGGATGTCAGAACTGGGTCAAGATGCATTTAAACTTACTACAGAGCATCGTTTCTTTTAGGGTCTCTCAACTGAAATATATAAATATGTGTGTAAGTATATATCACTAAAATAAAACTTAATGATTAACGTTACTATAATTCCCTTGTAAGTCAACATTATGATGAAAGTGACTATTGAAACTGTTATTTACTAAAAATCAAAACCACAAGCCATGTCTAATAAGGAAAATATTAGACACTGCAGAAATACACAGATTGAAGATTATTATTAATATTAGTATTCACCAATGCTATGAATCTTTTTTGATAACTTGGAAATGCTATTAAAGAGTAGTCACTAATACAACTATTCACATAAATTTACTCAATAATTGAGAAAAAAAATATATATATACGTACACATTTTTGGCGATATTGAGGATTGAACCCAGAGCCTTTACATTGATGTATACCCTCATCACTTTTTTCTGGGTCTGTTTTAGGAAGGCAGCCTCTTGGCCTCCTCCTGCCTCAGGCCCCCATAGTGCTGGAATTATAGGTGTGTGTTCACCATATCTGTCAGACTGAAACATATTTCATTTTAAGACAAAGGCTAAGATGTTCTTTCTATGATATCTCAAGAGGCCCTTTGGGCACACCATACATAAACATTATTTGCTGGATGACTAAATTTAGTGAGTCTTTGTCTCATGCAGCCTCCTGACAACCTGTTTGTCAAAATTAATCAGAAACCCCATAGCAAAGTTCTCAGTCAGGGAGAGAGGGCTTTACACAGAAGGAAAGAGAGCCATGAGAATCCTCCCGGGCTTCAGGAAGGAAGGAAAGGGAGAAGCAGGCTGCACACGGCGGGAGGCTGCCTGGACCTAAACCCAGGCAAACCCCCTGGCCTGACCTCACTCAGGTTATTTAATATCACACACTTCCACTTACATCATGGGTGTTCATTGTAAAAGTAAAGTGGAGAGGACTCCAGCACTTCAGCTTTTTAAATGATGGAGGAAAAAAGGAAAGTGTCTTCACAGAATTCCTAATTCTCTTCAATGCTAAACAAAATATTTAAATTTCAGACAGTTCACATTTTCTAGCCATCTTCAGAGCTGAAGGACCAGTTGTAAACAGCGTCTTCTGAGGGATGCTGAGGGATTTTGACCTTCCTCCTACCCCCTGTACCTGTACTGAGAAAAAAAAAATCTAGAGTTTGCAAGAAACTAAGCAAAGGGAATGAAGCAGGTGAGTTCTAAATCTGACCTCTTAGCAAAACCCATTAAAAAAGGGCTTTTTTTGGTAATTTATTTTCCTTAATAACATACCTCAGTCTTTGTGAAATTATTTAGAGAGGTGAGTTTAATGTCCAAGTCTTTGAGAAGGAATGTTATTTCTTCCTTAGGCTCAAAGACTTCTAAATCTAAAATGACATTGTTTATTCAAAATAACATAACAATGAAGTACTTAGAGAAACTAACTAAAAATATGAAACATGTACTCAGAAATCTAAAAGCCATGAAGGAAACAAGTGAAGAAAGGGCTGGGGATATAGCTCAGTGGCATAAGCGCCTGCGTGGCAAGTACAAGGTCCTCGGTTCGATCCCCAGTACTGCAAAAGAAAAAAAAAAAAAAAAGTGAAGAGGGCACCAAAACACTGAAAAGCATTCATAGTATTGATATAAAATGATTCCTACGTTGATCTACCTATCAATGCCAGCTAAGTTCTCCACAGAATCCAAGAACTGATCTTAAAGGTCTGGTGGAGAAGCAAGCATATCCACATAATCTTGAAAAAGAATACCCGGAATAATCTTGGCAAAGAATTGGAGGATTCACACTTCCTGGTTTGAAAAATTACTAGGAATAGAAAGTAATTTGAACAGCGTGGCACTGGCACAGGGATATACATAAAGTCAATGAAATACATTTGAGGGTCCAGAAAGAAACCCTTACCTTTACAGTAAATTGGTGTCAAGATCAATAGGGAAACAATAGGCTTTTTAGCAAATAACGCCGGGACCACTGGATGCCTATACACAAAACAATAAACACTTACCCTGCCATCTACAGAAATTAACTGACACTGAAATAAGAATGTAAAGGCAAGTGTTAATGATAAAGCATTCTTAGAAGAAAACAGATAAAAAACTTTATGGCATGGTACAAAGGGTGCATATAACACCAGACAAAACAAGTAAAGAGAAAATCACAAAATGATGAACTTTTGCAGGTCAAAGGACAGGAAGTGTGAAGACAAGACACAAAATGGTCAGACATTATGGATCTAGTGTGTGACTTGTATCTAAAATACATAATGAACTCTGGCAGCTCAATAATAACACACAAAACCAAAATATGTCCAAAACCCTTTGACTACACATCTCCCTAAAGAAGGTACTGTTATTAAATGTTGACTTTCTGTAAGCAGAATGAGTACAACAGTTGTAAATCTACTTGACACTATATTGAAACATAATTTTGTTTTTGGTACCAGAAATCAAACTCAGGACCACGTGCTTGCCAAGCAGGTGCTTGTACCAGTGAGCTACACCCCCAGTGAAAAAGAATTTTTTTAAAAAGAAAATAATGTATATAGGCAATCAAGAAGCCATTTTTTAAAACCATCATGGCTGTCTGTCCAAATCAGTATAGTTACCATGTGACACCATTAAAATGGCTACAATCAAAAGGACAGAGAATAATAAGGGTGAGTGAGGAGGGGTCAGAAATAGAATCCTTGAACCCTGCAGATGGAAAATGAAACATGTTGCTGCATTAGAACACGACTCTCAGCTCCGTTCTTTGGTCTCATTTCACAGCTCTAAAAATGACCTGTTTCACTTAGGCATCTGTCCTCCCCCTGAAAACCTGGTGACCCCTGGTCCTTTCACTGTCTCTGTAGTTTTCAGACTGTCAGATGAAGGGAAGCAGAGTAGATGGTCTCACCAATCTGTCTTCTTTGTCTTAACATTATACATCTTGGGCTTTCCTACATCTCTCGGTCTTAAAGTGTTTCTTAGGGCAGATTTTGAATCACAGTGAAACTGGGAGAAAGATATGGAGCTTCTCATTTCTTCTCCTGGTTCCTACAAAGTACACATCCTCCCCCACTATCAGTGTCCCTCACCAGAGTGATATATTTGTTGAAACTAAGGAATTTTACTCGAATGAGCATAATCCACGATTTTAGCAACTTAATAGGTCGTTGTTTTCTGTGGTTTTGTTTTTTAACTTTTCATTAAGTTTATTGGTACAATACAGATATACATAATAATCATGTTCATCCTAGGGACATTTGAACCTGTATGTATTTTGATTGCTAACTTTTCTTAACACTTTCCCTTCACACTGTATTACCCTACTTTGTCTCCATTTCATCCTTCTTTTATTGTTTTTTATTTTCTTTTCCCATCTTCTTTTCCTTCTCCCCACTCCCTATTTCCTTTTTGATTTGAAAATTTCTTCTTATTTCACAATACTTATTATACACTTTGGTCCTTATTTACACTTAAGGTTCCTCACACTAGAGAAACATGATATTTATATATATTTGACTGATTTATTTAACTTAAGCATACGAGCTCAAGATGCATCCATTTACCTTGAAATGTCTTGAGTTTTTCTTTCTGGCTGAGTAGTACTCCATTCTATTAAAAAATCCTCATTATTTTTATCCATTTCTCCTGATGGACATTTAGGTTGTTTCCAAGATTTACACTGTACTGCTGTAAATATAAATGTGCACATATCACTGCGGTATGGTGTTTTTAATTCTTCCAGGAAGATACCAAGTAGGAAAGTAGCTGGATCGAATGTGAGCTCTAATCCTAGTTTTCTGAGGAATCACCACACTGATTTCCCCAGTGGTTGCACCAGTCCGCACTCCCACTGGCAGTGGAGAAGGGTTCCACTCTCCCTGCTCACCTCTAGGATTTGGTGCTGTTTGACTTCTTGGTAATATCATTCTTTCTATAGTCAGAGGGAATCTCCATATTGTTTTCATTTGCATCTCTATATTGACCAATGACAGTGAACATTTTTTATGTATTTATTTACCATTTGTGTTTCTTCTTCTGAGAAGTGTATATTCATCTCAAATGCCCATTTTTGGATTGGACCTTTGAATTTGGGAGGCCTTACTTTTTAAATTATGTATGTGTTCTGAATATTAGACCTCTGCTAGAGTGACAACTAGCTAAAATTTTTTTCAACTCCGTGGGTTGTCTTTTCACTCTATCGATAATTCCTTTTGCTATGCAAAAGATTTTAATGGGATGAGATACCATTTGTTGAATCTTTTTTCCCATTCAATTGGGGTTTTGTACAAGAAATTGTTGGCTACACCTATGACTTCAAGAGTTATACCTGTTTTCTTTTCCAGTAGGTTTAGTGTTTCTGTTTTAATATTTGTATCTTTGATCCATCAATTTAAATTTGGTGCATGCTGAGAGATACGGGTCTAGTTTTAGTATTCAGCATGTGGCAAATGAGTTTTTCCAGCATCATTTGTTAAAGAGGCTATCTTTCTTCCAGTGAACCTGTTTGGCCCCTTTGTCAAAGATAAGTTGGCTGAGTGTGTTTGCATCTTCTAATCTGTTCCATTGATTCTCGGGTCTGTTTTGTTCTGTTTTGTTTGGGTTTTAGCAGTACCATGCTGTTTTTATTACAGTAGCTTTGCAGTATATTTTCAAATCAGGGATCGTTATGACCCCTGCCTTGGCTTTGTTGTCTAGCATTGTTTTTGTTATTGTAGAACTCTTCTGGTTCAAAATGAATTCAGGAGTGTTTTCTCTAGACATGCTGTTGTGTAAGGTAAGTTCTGTGAGGTATGCTAATGCATTTTGATTACGATTGCATTAAATCTGTATAACAATTTTTGAAGTGTGGCTGTTGTCACTATGTTGACTCTCCTTACACATAAGCAAGGAATTTCTTTCCCTTTTCTGATATTCTCTTCAATCTCCTTTTTCAGAGTACTGTAATTGTCAGTGTGTAGGTCTTTTACTGCCTTTGTTAGATTGATTCCTAAGCATTTCATTTTTTGAAACTATTGTCAGTATGTTTCTTGACTGTGTACAGCAATTCTATTGATTCTTGCTTTTTGACTTTGTTTTCAGCTGTGCTATTTAATTCAGTTATTAAGTCTACAAGTATTTGGTGGAGTTTTTAGAATCTTCTGTGTAGAGTATCTTGTTATCTGTAAATAATGATAATTTAACTTCTTCCTTTCCTATCCTTATTTCTTTCTCTTATATAATTCCTCTTGCTAATGTTTCTAGAACTGTGTTAATCAGGACTGGTAGTAGTGGATATCCTTGTCCTATTCCTGATTTTAGAGTGAAAACTTTCAGTTTTGACCATTTAGTATGATGGTGGCTCTTGGTTTGATATTGATGGCTCTTATCAGTTTGAGGTAAAGACCACCTCTTCCAATTAGAGTTTTTAACATGAACGTGCGTTGGACTTTGTCAAATGCCTTTTCTGCATATATTGAGACAATCATGTGGTTTGGTGCAATATATGTATTAATATGGGGTGATGCATTTATTTATTTGGGTATGCAGCACCATCCCTGCATTCTTGGGGTGAATCCAAGTTCGTCATAGTAAATAGCCTTCTCAATGAATTGCTTCATTCTGTTTGCCAGGATTTTTGAGGATTTTTGCATCTACATTTTAGGGAGATTGGCCTGTAATTCGCTTTTAGGATTGGGCCCTTCTATGGTTTGAATATCAGAGTAATAACTTGCTTCCTGGAATGAGTTTGGGAGTACTGATTCCCTTTCAGTTTCATGAAAAGGGTTCCTCCATAGGGACATTAGCTCTTTTCTCAATTTGTTGTACAATTCAACAGTGAATCCATCAGGACTTGGGTTTTTCTTTGTTGGTTAAATTTTTAATTACATCTTCATCTCCGTTGACTAGTATTGGCTTATTTAGAATTTTTACATCTTTGACTGGTATTGGGTTATTTAGAATTTTTATATTCTCTTCAGGTTTGGCAATTCACATTTATCTAGGAATCTGCGCATTTCTTCTGTGTTTTCCATCTTATTGGAGTACAGGCTTTTGAAGTAGGCATGTTCCCAATATCTAGTGATTACATTGATTGTGGGCAGTTGAAACATACACAGAATACATCTTAATTTTTTTCTCTTTTCCTTACCACACCCCTTTCTCCTTCACCTTTGCAACACCTGGTTCCCTCCCCTAGTGCTTTCTCCTTCCTGCTTGTTTCCCCAAGTAACTGTGAAAGGACCTTCCTACTTCTTCCTACTTCTTATCTATCTACCTTCCGCTTTGTGGTCTTCCTCTCCCCCTCCCTCCCACCCTCTCTCTCTCTCTCTCTCATTAGAGCAACCATGTGATATTTAAGCTTCTGTTTCTAACATATTTCACGTAAAATTATGTTATCAAGTAGCATCCACTTGCCTATGAATGCCTCAAATTTACCCTTATGGCAGAATATCACTAAATCAGTGTGGAGATTCCTCAAAAAACTCAAAATGGCTCATTTCTTTTTATTGCTGAGGCATATTTCCTTGTTCTGCAGTTTGTCTACTGAATCACCAATTAGAGAACAACCTATTTGATCATTCGTACTTTGGCATGAATGAATACAACTGCTGTACACGTGTGAAAATTTTTGTGTAAATATTTTTTAAGACAGTTGGATAAATATTGTTTTTTGTTTTTTTTTTTGGCGGTACTGGGGATCGAACTCAGGACCCTGTGCTTGCTAGGCAAGCACTTATTCCACTGAGCTATATCCCCAGCCCCCAGTTGGATAAATAAAAGTACAATTTGGAATCATATTTTAGGACTAAATATAGCTTTGTAAGAAACAGACAGTCTTTTGGGGGAAATGTTTGGGATTTCTTTTTGAATTTAAAATATGAATAGTTTGATTTAGGCCCTGTGCTAAATATTTGGGATAAAACTTCTTTTTCTTGCTACCAAGAATCAAACTCATGACCTTAAGCTTGCCAAACAGGTGCTGTGGCATCGAGCTGTATCCCCAGCCCTAAATGTTTAGTTGTTTCTTTTCATTTTGGTACCAGGAATTCAATTCAGGACCTTGTACTTACCAGGCAGATGCCTGTGCTAGTGAGCTATATCCCCAGCCTTTGAATAAAACTTTAAGGAAGACATAGGTTCATTTTTCAAAAACATGTACTAGAAAAATACATAAAGAATATATAATCCCTTAATAATTAATTATAATCTCTAGGAGAGTTATAAGGGCATGTAGTCTATTTTAATAATTCAAATCTATCACTTGTATAATGATTCTTCTTCCATACTTATTGATTCTTTCCTGTCAAAAGAGCTAATATTCCTTATCACCTCTTCTCCCGCATCACTTCTTGGTTTCTTTCACACAAAATCTGTACAGTTTTCTAACTGATAATCTCTTTACCTTTTACCTTTCCCTTTCACTTCTTAACCTTTTCAAAACCACCCTTCAAGAAGTCCAACTCCTGGGCTGTATAATGCCAACATTATTTCCATAAAATGTATGCTTCTCATTCCACATTTTTATACAGAATATGTATGTTTCGAGCATAACACTTCAAAGAATAAGCTTGATAATATTTGTACCATAAAGCACAATAAGTGTTTCAAACCAACTTTATAATCACATTACACTGGTTAGGTGTTCACCAAATCTTTCAGCGTCCACTTTTACTAGGTTGATGCAACCTTCTGCATTCGGTTAAGAATAGGAAGATTTAAGAAGGCATTGGCGTGGATTACCATGTTTTTAAGAACTGATAATACAGTATCTTGGTCTCCCTGAGGACAGTGTTCTTTCACCAGGCAACAGCGTTCAGGAGACTCCAGATGTAACTAAATACACTTTCAGATCAGCTCTGATGTTCTCTGATTTGTGAGGCGAGGCATTGAAACCATTCCGGAATGCTGCCTGTTTCTTTATAAATCTCTCGGAGAACAGGAGGGAAGAACCAGCTGTGGAAGAGTGAAAGGAGAGAGAGAGACAGGACAAAACACACAGAAACAACTGGTAAGATCAGAGAGGTCCAAATTTAAAACTGCCTTTGCTTTTATGCTTCCTGCTGCGGGCAGTGTCTTGATTAAAATTTTGCTTTAAAAACTCATGTAAACCAGGCCTGGCGGCAGACCTCCAGAATTGGAGCAATCTTGGAGGCTGAGGCAGGAAGATTATAAATGAAGTGCAGCCTGGGAAACTTAGTGAGACCCTTCCTCAAAATGAAAAACAAAAGTCTTGTAGCTCAGTGTGAAGGTCTTGTGGTCAGTACTCAGTAACACCCACAAAAACATACAAACACAAACATACACACACACACATATAGAGTAATTTATCTGGCCCTGTGTTCTTATCCTCCTTAAAAATAGCTAATGAAACAATACCATATGGAGGTGTATTGTCTGGAATGTGCACACGTCTGTGCCTGGGTGTTTAACCACCATTAAATAAGTGCTGTTTCTGAGATTTTCAGCAGTTGGTTTCTGCTGACTCTTGTAGGACGCTTTTCTGCATCAGCAATTTTGTGTTTGATCTGGAACTTGTTCTAAATATTCATCACCAAAGAATGGAAGGGGGACTTGTAGAGAATGAGGAATGGCACTCCAGACACCTTTGACAAGCCCGGTGTGCTTGCCATTCCTATCCGAGGAGACCAGCATTTCCATGTGCGCTGAGCAATAGCACAGAGATTACTGACCACAGCATTTCAGGGACAGCATCTCCTAATTACAATGCATTTATCCTGATGGGCTTTTTATTTTTATGTTTTTGCACTGCAGATTGAATCCAAAGCCTTCTCACTAGGCTACATTCCCAGCCCATTTTTACTTTTTAAATTTTGCATCAACATCTCACTGAATTCCTAAGTTGTCCAGGCTGGGCTGGAAATTTCAGTCCTTCTGCATCAGTCTCCCAGAGAGCCAAGGTTACAGACGTGGCCACAGCTGCAGAGGACTGCCCCGTTGGTTTTATAATCATTCTAAGAAAGCAAGAATTCATTCCTTGAAGACAAGATGTAAGGAAATTATTCACCAACCCCAAGAACTTTACATTGCTTTGATGGGCAGCCTTGCACAAGCAATTTGTCCATCTGTGATATGAGGAAAAATCACTATTTAATTATCTATCCCTATCTCATTCCCCCAGTGTTTGAGCTACTGTATGGTGTAAATATTTGAATGTGAGCTAGATAAATATTAATTAGAGATTTAAGTGACTATTTGGTAAGAATTCCTATCTAGCACTTTAATATTCATTAAGTTTCTACAGTCTGTCAGGGTTCTTCTCAAATATTCATCCATGAAGTTGTTACTGTATATGATTTATCAGCATTTTGCAGACTTAGGAACAGGCATTCTCAGGGCTTAAGTAACTTGGTAAACATGTTACATTGTGAATATATGAATCACTGATGGACTCTTTGACTTCAATTTTAATATCATTTGTAAATTCAACTTCCTTTTAATAAATCTTATGATGGGTATTAATCAAACAGTAATTAATTTTAACCAATTGCTCTTGTCCTGCTCAGTAAAATGATATTTATAATAGATATTTGGTTTATTTTAAATGAGACTTTTTGCATGAACAATAACATACTCACTTCCTTTTGGTGGTGGTACATGCAAGTTTCTATGTCTGCATAAATATTGAGACATAAAATCTAAAATACAGCACCTTTCCAGATCTGTGGTTCTATGGGTGGCAAGTAATATAACAGTGAGCTTACAAATGAGCAACATTAATTAGAATGTATGGTATTAATACAATTAGCACGTTTTACATTTCAAGTTTGCAGAAAATGCAGTACACATGTAAACATGTATAAATAAAATTTTAATGTTGATTTGAAAACAAGTTTTAATGGTAAGAATAACATAGGGCTGAGGATATAGCTCAGTGGCACAAGCAACACAAGCACCTGTCTGGCAAGTGTAAGATCCTGAGTTTGATTCCTAGTACAAAAAAAAAAAAAAAAGATTTTTAAGCCAGGCAGTTTGAGATCAGCCTGGTTTGCAAAATGAGCTCAAGACCAGTCTAAACTGCACAGGAAGACGTTGTCTGAAAAAGGCAAAAAGAGTAAAATAAATATTATTGAAATTGCTCCACACATTGTCAAGAAGTAGGAAATTTATATTTGTGAATAGTATATATTTACACTTCCAAGTTTTAGTAAATGTATAATGACCTTCAACGAAAGACTGTTTTTTAATTGTAAGTAAATGATAGTTAATATTTATTATTATAGCATGGTAGTCTTGCTGTTTAAAATATGAAAAAGAGGAAGCTTTCAACTTGCCAAAATGATGAGCTTTTGTTGTCTTAAAATATTTAGCAAGGACCAGCAGAAGGTCACAATTTTCTTTTCTTTCTTCTTTATTTATTTAAATGGGAATTGAACTCAGGACCTTGCACTTGCCAGGCAGGTAACTTGCCACTGAGCTATATCTCCAGCCCATATTGTTCATATTTTCACCCATTCACTAAACCCCAGATAGAATAAGGAAGTAAGGAAATAAATTCATCTATAAGAATGAAAGAAGTGTATATATTTAGAACTGGACTACCAACCAAATACATTCAGACACCTGGAAATGCAGAGACCAGATAGCGAGCATCTATCCTGAATTCTGGAGGAGAGGGTGGTGTCTCACATCTCTATGGGCTGGGGAAAATGTAAGAAGACCTTAACTATAGACTCAAACAGTAGAGTAGGTTACAGACCATAGGTTTTAGCAACTCAGTGTTATGCGGAGATGATGATATCAAAACAGAGTGATTATTATCTAATCAAAAATTACAGATTTGTCCCAAAGCAGCTCTTTGTGTCTTTGCAATTGTTTTAAAGCTTCGCAAACTACTGACTGCACTGCTGTTTGCATAGTAGGAGGATAAACAGAACTGAATTTGAAAATCGATAACTGCCTTATCATCATTACATAGTCATTCTTTTTATTCTTTCTCCAAACGCGCAATTAATAACTTTGAAGCTGTCACCCTTCTCATCTCAGATACCGTGTGAATCATTCCTGTGCATCCAGCCTGAAGCTCAGCTTTCAGATAGCAGCTATTGTGACTTGGTCGGGGGAGAGCTAGGTCAGGACGGAAAGTATCTCTTGTTGACACTCATTTACTGTCATATAACCAAAAACCCGCTATTCCTTAGACAGCAGGAATATACAAGGCGAAAATGAGCAGTGTAAATGTGACTGTTCCCAAATATGTCCCAAAATATCATTGAAAACAGCTGTGATTTTTCAGAGCTTAGCAGTTTAATAACAACATGTTCCTCCTTATTTCTGACAAATATTAGTTTTACATTTTGATTTAAAATGTTAAAATATTTTATTAATTACAAGATTTGGGGCCCTCTATGCTGTCAGATTCTTCTCCCCTGCCCCTCAGCAACAGCAAAACCTCATGGATGCTGGTGTAAATCTAGTGTTAGGAAACACTAACCACTCTTAAAAATCCTGTCTTTCAGGAAAGAACGGTGACCATCAGAAGACAAACTGTAGGCGGATTTGGATTAAGCATAAAGGTAGCCTGTCTTTCTCCCCTATCCTTCTGCAGGACAAGCTGTACAGGCTGAAATTGTGTGTATTTTAATGCTTGCTGATTAATAATTGATAATTATGAGCAAAAGGTACAGCAAACTCGTTGATATTCAGGGTGCAATGCAAATTAGTAGGATCTCGTATCTTTGTCATATATTAACTTTTTATTTAAACAATTTAGAAAAAGATTTTTGAATCTCACCTATCTTGACATTTAATATAACTTGTTAAATTTCTTTGTTCTGGTTTATTCTAAAATATATGTACGTATCTTTCTTTAACCTTCCAGCATAGGAAATGCTGGCTGGCAGTGAATCCTTTGAGAAGTAGTTATGCTAATGACACAGATAGCAAGTGAAAAATTCCTTGCATTCTCTTAATTGCTTTCTTTGTTCAACTTTCACTTTCATTAAAGAAATCACTTAATGTCGTTTAACAATGCCACATTCATTTACTATGAAATTTTAAAGGCTTTTCTTTTGGAATAATATTCATTATTAGATATATAACGTCTGCAATTTATCATGACTGGAAACAAGACAAATTTTGAAAGGATAAGGAAATTAAGGGAGTATTGAAGAGTTAACCAGTAATTGTAATGTCCCTAGTAAACCTGCATTTCTACCTAGAAAAACTAAATTAGTTTTGTCTTGATGCTTTATTTATGTAATGAATATCATTTATATGTCTCAGGACATGTTTCCCTGAATTTTAGCACAAATCAGGTTTTATGCTTGGAAAGCCACACTCTGAATTTTGTGAATATCATCTTTAGTCAACTTTGTAAAATGACCCAGGAAAGAGGTCAATTTGCAAAAGCACTGTGTTGTCGGTAATGAGGATATTGTCTGTAAAACATCAGTTTTAAAATGTGTTTTGTACTTCCTGTACCCATCAACAGCTAAGGCCATGGAGACATGCAGCACAAATTACAGGATGTAAAAACTGTGCCCTGAGAATTCTATTATTCAGTAGACAAGCTTTTTTGGTTTTGATTGTTTTTCTGGCAAGATAGATATTGAGATTATTGAGAAAATTTAGAGGCATGCCATTAAATATACTAGAAAGTCCATGAACAAAATCAAACAGCACATTTTATTTCATTTATATAATGCATTTTTCCTGATCCTGGCAGGGTTCTATGTCAGTAATGGAACTACAGTAACTTTGTGCCAATGAGAAGTGTTCTTTTTCTTTTCTTTTTAAACCTATTTATAATTTAAACCCAATAACACAATGCTCTTTATTTTTACTTAAATGACACATTTTAGCTTAGTGTTTACAGCATTAGAAATTTTGTTAAATTAATCTTTACAGACTAATATATTCATTATTTCAATTCAAATATATAATAAAGTAATTTTTCTCAAAAAAGTATGTATTTACTTTTTTTGTTTTGCCCTTTTTTGAGACAAGCTCCCCCTATGCAGGTCAGGCTGGCCTTGACTTCACTTTGTAGCCCTGGCCGGTCTCAGACTCACAAAGATCCTCCTCCCTCAGCCTCCTTATACCTCCAGAATATTATACATTTATACCCCCAAAAATTGCTTTTATGGTTTTGCCTTTTGGATTTCTTAATGCTGACTTTGGAATTTTTCTTTTATGTTATTCTGGTTATGTTTATCAAAATATTAAATATTGTAAGTAACAATATTATTATACAATACCCTTTTCTCTGTCATGCTAGAAGTATATAAACTACTATTTATTAGCACTATTTTCTTTAGAGTTGATAATTTCAAAACATATACATGTAATGAACATTTTTTAAAAAGTCATTCTAAACTAGAATAATAATAATATAATACTATATCATTTGTTTATTGCTAACAGGAGAAATTTGGAGTGAATAAAATAATTGTGCATATAATATACATAAAAATGTATTTTGCCTTTATTTGTTTCAGTTAAATAATCACATCTGACACATGCTAGAGGTTTCATAGTACGAATTATTAATTAAAACTTTTAACATCTCAACAAGGAACAGCAGAAGGAAGATGGTATGTTAGCCAGCCGAAAATGCATTTACCAATAGAGTTAAGATTCATACAGGTCTGAAGTGAATTTCCCTTAATATAGAACACAGAGTATCTCAATTTTGCCTTCCAAAATAACTGTTTGTTATAAACTTGGCTAAAGGGTAAGAAAACAGGCTTTTGGGTCAGAAAAGACTAAAATATTCTAACCTACTCCCCTAGCAGCGCAAGCCTTGCTGTTTTCAGTAATCTGGGTTCCTAGCACTTTCCTGACATCATCACCAGCCTCCCTGGGGGAATTACTCATTTCTCTGATGTGGCAGCCAATGCCGCCAACTCTGTTGGGCAGCAGTGCAAAGGGGATTGTGGCTTCTTCATAAGGTCTGGTTTATTAACACGCTTCAGTGACTATAATGATAGGCATCTTGCTCTCTCTGTGGCTGCCAATGGCTGAACACCCTTGGTGCCCATTTCCCTTGCTGCACCTCCTAAGCCTTCTCCTCAGACAGAGTCCTTGCAGGGGTGTTTGCCAGTAATAACATAGATCAACCTTTATATTTATTTTCTCCCCCTTGTATAAGACAATGTTAGACTTCTAGGTGAAATATGTGCAGGTGGCTTACAGAATGAGGCAGTTGTATGCGTCCTGTTTCATATAAAACTCTGACAACTTCCCTGGAAAGGCTAATATTAGTGTTTTGGTTACTTTTCTCTTGGTTACAATTTGTGGAGGTTTCAGTCCCTACTTGGTTGGCTCCAAGGCAGAGTGGCACATGGCGGAGGGCAACAGTTCATGGCAGCAGAATAAAGCAAAAGCAGCAAGAGCAAAAGAGAGGCAGTTAGTAGCTTCTTTCTCTCCCTTACGTATGCAAACTATCTGCCCTAAGGCAGATGTAGCACTCACACCCATAATCCCAGCATTGGATCATGGATCAACCATAAACTCTAACATCCCGCCCCACAACTGCATGAGACTTTAGGAGGACATTCAGACACAAACCATAACATTCCACCCCTGGTCCCCCAAAGACTCATGTACCTCCCTGTATGCAAAAGATATTTTGGTCCAACTCTAAGAGTTGCCAAAATCCTGACAGTTTCAACATTGCTGAAAAGTCATAGTCCCAAGTCTCTTCTGAGATGTACAGCAAACTCTTAACTCTGAGCTCTGTACAAATGAAAAGTTAAACACTTCCCACATTCCATGGCACAAAATAAATGTTACATTCCAAAAGGTACAAATAGGGGATACAAAGTATTGGGACCAAAGCAAGTCCAACATATAGTAGGGCTAACATTGTGCCCTGTAATTCCACATCCAGCATCTGAAGCAGGTTGTGGCAAATTGAGAGCTTCACAGTGCTTGAATGAGTACATCTCTGTGGCGCTTCCAGTGATTACAGCTTGCAAAGATTCTCTCTTTGATCCACCGTACTCCCTCCTTGCAGCCTTCCCCAGACAATCCATGTTCCTGGCTTTTCCAAACTTCTGAGGTCTCCACTGTACCTCTTGCTTCACACTCGCAGCCTCACATATGGCCCTCTCAGGGGCACTCTGCCTGGCCTGCCAGACCTTCTGAAATTGAGGTGGAAGCCTTTTTAACCTCAGAACTCTTGCATTCTCCATGCACCTGAAGCCAACACCATGTGGATGATGCCAAGGTTTGCTGCCACCTGGAGCAGTAGCCAAGCTTTCCTCTCTCTTGACCATAAGGGTTGAGTGCCCGGATTGCTGGGCATTCTGAATCCAATTGTGAGGAGCAAATTCTCTGTGCCGCCTCTATTCTGGAACCTGATGCATGAGGCTTTGAGGGGACACCCAGACACAAACCGTAACCATTAGAAAATGGTGCAGAACGCACAAAAGGAGCTTTTCATCTCAAACCTTCCTGAAATGCCAAATAATAAGAGGGAAAATAAATTTAAAGATGAAAAGTAATCGTACTTGATTTAAAGTTTTTAAAAAGATTTCTAAGTTTATATTTTCAAATTTTGTGTACTATCCTTCCTGTTGTTGCTTCTCTTTTTTTTTTAACCTTAAGAAATAGCTTGTTTTGCATTCTTGGCAATTTCTTAAAAACTCTGTGACTCTTCTTTGACAGTCGTACTTTTTAATGTCATATCCAAAGATATTTGACACCGAGTGTGGACTACAGCCACCGAAAAATAAATGCACCCTTTACATTCACGTGTATGTAGGAATCGCTGATTCATCTTTGTAGACAGCGTTATCCTTTAAGGATTTCACCTTCTATCATTTTATAACAAAAATGAAAAGATAGGGCCGGGGATATAGCTCAGAGGCATAAGCGCCTGCCTGGCAAGTGCGAGATTCTGAGTTCGATTCCTGGGACCCGCCCCAAAACACAGAAAGAAAGAAAAGATAAGGACCAAAGCCCCCTATGTATCTGTGACTACTGCAAACGTGAAGCACACAGAAGCAGCACAGTCTCAGCTGAGAGGTGGCTCTGAGCTCCTGCTGCATGCTGTGGCAGACGTCCTGACCAGACAGCGCCATGCACAAGGCTGCTACTTTCGTTGGCCTATTCCCAGGGCCTGCTTAGGGCTTGACCTCGGCTCTTAAAATCACAAGCAGCTGTCCTGATCGATGAAGAGTGCGGCTCTCCCCGGGTTGAGCTCCCCCTCTGTCTTCTTGTTCTGTATCACAGCAATTTTTCTGTACTCTTTAGCAAGTCTACTAGGATCACATGATTCAGTAAGCCAGACGTAAGAAGATGGAATTTGAGCACACACACACACTGGTACCTGGCTTGAGTTCTCCTTACCAGAATTTTTATCTCTAAGCCCCTCCGGTAGGACGTCCAGGAGAGCTCTCCACCTTGCTTGTTGATGAGAGCCCCTGCGGGGGCCTGTTGCACTGTGCCCTGCCTGCCCTGGACTCCCCAGGAAGCCTTGCCTCTTTCTCTCCTATTACCATTCCTAGGCATTCTCATCCCTGCTGTAATTTGAAATTTCAGTCATCTTCGACCACAATCTCCTGGCTATTGGCATTTTTCAGTTTTCTTTATTTCAAACATTTCTCAAAAATTATGAACTTGATGTCTTTTCCTGGTGTTACTTTTTTTAAGTTTGCCCCTCAGCAGAAAATCAAGCTTTTCTATTAACATTTTTTCCCAGTTTTCACAAAAGCCATACCTGTGTTTGTGCAAAACCTGCACAAAAATACTACTGAGCTTTTCACTCCGAATCTCGTATTTCTTTTGTTCTCAGAATGGCCCTGCTTCCTTGGTAGCGGTCAGATTGATCAGGTTCACCCGTGTGTACTCACCCGCTGGCTTTCTGCGCCCATGCTGGTCTGCCACATGGGCTCCGACCAGCTTAGTTTTACAATTGCACCATCACGTTACCAGTGTTACTGGTTCTTCTCCCAGCTCTGGGCAACTTTCTCGGTCCTTTAATGTCCTTCTGATGGATTCCTCCTTTCCAGGGTCCCTCCCTTCAGTCTACACAATCCTGAGAGTTACCGTTCTATAGATGACGTCATACACTCTAGGACAGCATCCAGAGATGTCTCCAAGGTTTACATCACATACCAAATAATCTTGTATTTTTGCCTCCATCTACTTACAAGAATATAACAAGGAGAGTCACTATGAAGCAAGGCACCATCTTGCCTGTGTGAGACTGATGTATTTCATATATTTTTAAAAGTAGAAGGTCATATTTCATATTATTAAACTATAACTCTATGATTGTAACTTCTTTAAATAATCATCGTTTAAGGAAAGGGTGCTTTAACTACTATTATTAGATAATATATACAATATTTTCTAATAAAATCATCTTCGTTTGTGTAAACAATGTTATCAATCCTCATCCAGTAAATTCATTTAATCAAGAGTGATTTCTATTTGGAAGCAATAACTTTTCAGCCTCACAAATATAATTATGATTATAATTATAATAATTATAATTATTGTTACCATTAGTCATATTATAATTTATGAACAATTGCAATATTTATGATCTGCACATGAAGTGTCATAGTCATAGCTGAGAGTATTTCATATTCTATTTAATTTGGCTTAATTACCCAGCAAAGTAGATAGCTATTGTTACCCCTTCCAGAGGCAATGAGTTTAAAAATTAATAGTTTCAGTAATTTCTCCATTGTTGTAAGTGGTAGAACTGAACCTCAACTCTGCGTAAAACTGATGACATAGTTCTTACTCTTAACATCATTCCTCATATTTATAAAACCTGGAGTTTAAAACTAAATTATCTCTAATCTTTCTAATGGGAATGCAAATCATGCTTCCTCTAACCTACTCCAGTTTTGTTTTATTTAAAACTAAAACAAGTAGGTTGAACATGGCCAGATTAATCGTCACTTCCTAATGTAAAGTCAGATATTAGCAGTATCAAATTTAAATAAAAAGTACTTTCATACTAACTGAAATAATTTTGTGTTTTTGAGATTTATTAGTGACTGCTGGGCAAAAGTTTGCAAATACCAACTGCTAATATAACTCAGCACACATTTGTATGAATTTCTCACCATTCTCTCCGTGGATTCCTGTCCTAGAGTCTCATTCACTATTTTCCACCAAAAAGAAATGAATATGTACTTTTCCAACTTAAAAAGAATATGCATCAGACAAATAGTCAATCTTATTTTCACGATTATGATTTAGTTCCAAGAGATGCAGAGTTCCGAGTGCACCATTATTATCGTGAAAGATGATCAGTTTAATTAATTTTTTGAGATACAATTCAAATAATCTAAGTTTACTCACACTTAAAGGGTAGGACTAAAAAATTTTAGTACATGTTATAGATATGAACCACCACTGATACAATTTTAGAACGCTTCGTCCTCTCAGAAGAAACATTATATAATTTTGCCATCAATCCTTGTCCTCTAATTCAATCTCTACCACCTTATCCCTGAATAACCACTGATACACTTTTTTCTTGGTAGGTTTCCATGCTTTAGGTTTTCATATGAAGGGAATCACATAGAACGTGGGAAAGGCTGTTAATTTTGCTACAGCCGATGTAAACAATTTTGGCCGATTATGATGGGATCCAGATGATGATATTTGGTCATATTCTTTCAGGAAATATTTTAAACATATTTCTCCAAAATTTAGACACATTGCTCTACCTTGTTCCTGGCCAGAACAACGTCAATATCTGTGCATCTTTTTAGCCCGAGGGTCCAGAATACAATTGACTGGTTGACTTCAATAATGAAAATATTGAGCTGAAAATATTCATTAACAAGGTTTCTGTCATTCTAAAAACATTCTAGGTTTGATTTGTTGGTATTTCATAATGATTCTGGCAAAGGAATTGTACAGAGTTCTTCAAATATTTCAAGTGGGATTCATAGCTTTGTTCCTTTGCTAGCTCTAATATCAGCTGTGCCCTGTAAGAAGGAGATTGTGGGATAGATTAGTGTATGCTTTGGTATCTTAACTGCACTTTGGGGGACGTTCAAGCACTTTCCCTGATCTTGAGCCTTCTCATCATACCACTGGGAAAACGTGGCTTGGGTGATTCATGGTTTCATGGCTTCTCCAATCCCTGGTGATGGACCCGACTCCGTGAGCCAAAGATACGTTGGGCAGAAGTTGATGACAGAAGCCCTGTCCTGAGCTCAGGCATTTACCATAGTGGGAGGGTACAATGACCAAATGATTATGTACATAAAGAAGTATAAATCACAGCCATCGTCCACTGCTGCAGAAAAGAATTACTCTAAGTAATTCGCCAAAGTGGGGCACTTTACCTAAAATCTCTAAGATAAGAAGGAACGTACAAGGTTAAGAATGAAAAATATACCTTCTAGGAAGAGAAGATAGTAAATACCGACGTCTTTTGGAATTCAGAGTGATGTAGTGCTAAGCCGAGAGGCTGAGGTCACACAAGGCTTGTTAAGGATTTAGATCGTTAATTGTAACAGGAAGCTTATTACCTTTTTTTAAAGAAAGTGAGCCACATTATTTGTTTCTTATTTGGAAAACCATAAATTACCTCACTGGTTTCCTGACCTAAATCTAACTAACTGTGAGAGCTGGGCTGTCCTTACATATCATCTAATGAGAGAATGTACAGTAATTTAAATCCCAATTTTTATCTTGTGAGATTTGTTTCAAAAATTTCCCACTTAGTCAATAAAGCCATTTCCTGAGGTTAGTTAAAAAGTTTTCTTAAAGCTCCAAAGCTTTCCAATTTAAAAGCTAAACCATACCCGTCCCCACAAAAACGTAAACCTTACTTGCATTGAAAGGTAAATAAAAGGAGGCATAACAAACATGATAAAGGGTAAATTTCACATATAAAGTTATGTATGAAGTGTTTTCTCTGTTCTGCCAGCTACTTGGGTTAAAAATTTAAACATAATTAAATCTCTGAATTTTGTAATGTAATGAGGCAAAAGTATAAAATGTCAAATAATTGTACAGAAATCATAGGGCGAAGGACTGGAGTAAACTATGTCGTTCCTTCTCCAATGAATTGACTTGCAATTCTGTGGTTGATTTATTTCAACTTTTTCTATCACCCAGAATTTCATTAAGTTGATAATTTGAGTCAGTATCTTTGTCTTCAAAAAAAGTGCAGTAGCTTTCTCAACATCTTCTCCAGTTTGTATCTCAAGAAATTATCCGTGACCATAGGCTGAAAATTTTAGCTTTTGTTTCAAAGATTACTTTCCATATTTACTTCAAATTTTATCTCAATATTATTCCATGCACTGGGGTTTTGTTTGTGTACAAAACAAACTACCACACAATCATAATCTATAAAATTCGAGTTAGGGAAGTGGAAGAAAAAATAAGAAATAATTCACAAGTGAAACGTTTATTAGTACTACAGCAAGTCAGAAAAGAAGACAATTAGTACAATTGGAAGTAGAGGCCTCTTACGTTTTGCCCTCAATTTAACTTCATGTGATTCACTAGTAACCTTAAAGCTAGTCTACATGAGAGTCTAGGTTTAGCTATCATGTCTTCAGGGCTTATTGTGTGCAAGATGAGCACCAATTTCTATCACATAATTAGTTACAAGTCACCACCCTTTTGATCAGATGGGCGACTGGACCATCTGAGACAGGATCAGGGCACAAAGAGACAGACTAAGAGACAGACTCAACTAACAGACAGAATCGCAAACAGGAGCCAGGGTAGCGGAGCAGGTACAGTTAACTCTGTAGCTAATGAGGGCTGGCATAGGTGGATATTGGGACTGTGGGAAATAGTGAGGAAAACAGACGTTATCATGTCAACCTGAGTACACTTTTTCTTTTTACCATATTTGTTGTGTCTCCTTTTATAGGGTAGAAGAAATCATTCCACTGGCTCTGAAAACAATTGAATACTACTGGTTTCTTTTTCTCAAAAGTGATTGTCTTAAAGCTTAAAAATGGACATAGGGAAAAGGTTCATTATAAAAGAATTTGTTTCCTTAAAAAGAAATTGATGGTCTTCATATGTTCAAGATGAACACACCCAATAGAATTTTGATTGTCTCTGTAACTACCTTATGCTCCTTTTTACACAACCTTTTATTTCTTCAGGTACTTGAGTTTTCAATTGTTTTTAACCTTCTCAACTCTGTTGTAATAAAACAGGTTTTTATGAGGCTCTATTCATAATTTCTTTTTTCTTAGATCATTTTTGTGCAATAGCAAAGCGCTACTGCGATATTCCTGGCAGTGTATTTTGGCTATCTTTTACAGTATGCACTTTCACAGAACAGGAATCTAATGCTAATTACAGAAATGCAAATGAGGCTGTTTCCATTCCTCACATGCACATCTTGAATGTGTCTGTCTGTGCTGCTGAAGGTCTTGTTGATCACCTACCATTCAGAAAGGTCTCTGCAATTGAGTGGAATCTAGAATTACTGAGCCAGAGAACCAAAACACAAAATAATCTGGTATTAAGAGTCCAAATAAGAATTCCTCCCGTGGAGAACATTTCTACAATGGAGTCTGAAGAGAATGTCTATTTAAAAATATTATGAATATCTAAATTGCACCAATAAAGTTAAATTTAAAAATATTCAGAAAAATAAAAACATCATTAAATGTTTCTGAGAAATAAAAACTTTCAAAGTCAACTGTTACTCATTGGTGAATATCTCAGGAAAATTCTACCCAGGTAGATAGGTTTTGTGCAAGTATTCCCTACTTAGGGAAGAAATAACCTAAGTTTATTTAAATTTCACTGTGTGTCCAGTTAACATGCATTCAGTACCTATACAGCTTCTTGGCTAGAAGCTATTTTTTGGCAATTAAAAAATACTACATGCAATTTTCTTTTTCTAGGGAGGAGCAGAGCATAACATTCCAGTTGTCGTTTCTAAAATCTCCAAAGAACAAAGAGGTAAGGTGCTAGAAGATAATGCAGGTACCGGCCCTTTGTAAGTATGACTGTGACTCTATGGCCAGGAACTCAGTGGCTGAATCTGAGGATTTCATTATAGAGAGCACAAAGATGAAATCAGTAAACCGTGTGACCATGTATGAGTGAACGAGTGCTCACTTTTCAATTGTTTAAATACAGAATCAAAACCAACGATAACTAGTCACATCTTATAAACACTATTCCATGGACTACTCCATTTTGCTGCACTTACGTTCAATTTTACTCATTTAACGCTTCCTATGTAAATTCACCAAGAGAGTCAATAAAGATATATAACAATTGTTCCTATGACTAAAATCAGTAGAACCACATAATACATACAAATAAACTTGGAGACATTTCTATAGCTTCTAAATTGGATGTTTGTCTAAAACTTTTTTTTTTTTGGTGGTACTGGGGATTGAACTCAGGACGTTGTGCTTGCCAGGCAGGCACTTATTCCACTGAGCTATATCCCCAGCCCTGCCTTGTCTAAAACTTTATTAAAGAAAATCCCCAAGGGCCTAAGAAAATTTGGTGTCCATCCAGAAAAAGTACTAATTTTTAGCAACTATCAGGTTTGAGATGGACTAAATAGAAATATCCCTGCTTGTGGTTCAATAATTAAAGTGGTTTGAACCATATTATAGTTTTGCATTTCCCTTCTGTGTGGATTTTTGAAGATATTAACAATATGGAAAATTGAATTTTGTTTCATATATTGGTTCAACCTTTAATTTAGAAAAACTTTCATATGTGTGGTGAAAATAGACAATACATAATCACATGTTCTTTTCATTCACAGCGGAACTTTCGGGGCTACTCTTTATTGGAGATGCAATTTTACAGGTAAATATTTTATCATTATATCTCTGGCACCAAACCATAAAGTGAGTTTGCAGCACGTTATGTGAAACTATGCTTTTATATTCATTGCAGATAAATGGAATTAATGTCAGAAAATGCAGGCATGAAGAAGTGGTGAGTTTACTTCGCCTTAATGTCAGAATTTTCTTCATGTCCAAATAAGGATTCAGTGCAGTGCCAAACTATCATTATATTCATTAGGAAGAGGTGACGGTGGCTTAGTGTGTTACTAGATGCCCCAAGAATTCCCTAGTTGATGTTATTTTTCCTTGTAGAAATAGATTAGTGGGGATAATCTATGATGAACTGTATTCTAAAGGGATACTTCAGAATGGTACTTGTTATGTCTTCCCATGTTTTCTGTTCATCTCTACCCATTTATGTGCGCCCTAAACATCTCTAGGCAAAATATATTTTTAAATCCTGGCAATGTTACAAGATTAGAAACAATTAATGTGAGATAGAAATAAAAAAGGCCCAGTCCTTCATTTCCCCTAACAGCCATGAATGGGACATGACGTGAAGGAAGGTGGCCGCCATGCTCTTTCCCTGAGGTAGGCACTGCTGCCGCCTCTCTGAGGAGCTACAAAGTTTGGAGAGGCAGCAGGGCCCATTCTGGTATTCTCCACAGTCCCTGTAATGCCAACTGCCCCTGATTAACCAATAGCCCCGCCCAGAGATGCCACAAAATTCACACCGGCCACTGTTTTAGCTTGAGGATACTCAGGAGCTTTGAGCAGGACAGCTAAGCCTGTCCTCCATGCCCCGAAGCTGCTGCACAGGATGTGGTCCTGACTGCTACGGCCTTGAAATGCTGACCTAGTCCAGATGGCCCTGCCTCAGCTGACTCCAGGTGGCTTTGTCCTGCTCCCACCTTCCGTTGCAGTTGGTGCAGCAGAGCTGCTTCCGGCACACTAGCGCCTGTGCTGCAGCACAGCGGATGAGGAAGGCTTCACTCCAGAGGTCCTATTTCCTGTTCAGAGAGAGTGGGATGAGTGGCCTACACTGAAAGGGCCCACTAGCACTGCAGGTTATGACCCTGGAAGACTTAGGGGTAGAAGCAGACTGAAGATATGTGTTGTGTGAGGCCTGGGGCCAGTGAGCAAAGGGGAGGATGAAGGCCCTGGGAAGCCCAAGGCCAGAAGCCACTAGAGAAGCCCAGGCCCAGGATAGGTCTAGAAGCAGCTGTGGACCTATCAGCCAAGGGCAGGCAGCTGCCTGAGCCCTAAAATGTGAGGCCATTGTCCAAGGAAGAATAAAACGGCTGGGAGGTGAAATGGGCAGCCAAGGCAGCTTGTCCCAGAGGAGCCTGCAGTGGAGGACCCACGGAGGCAGCAGACCTTGCTGGTTGGGATCCAGAAAGCTGCAATGGGGCCTACAAGCTCCGACTCTAGTGGAGCCGATGGGGTGGCTAGAAGCCGGCAGGAGCTGTAATACGTGCATTAGGAGGCTCTGGCACTCAGGGCTCAGAGCAGTCGCGCTAAGAGCTGAGGGTCTGAACGGAAAACCTGGAGCCATTAACCCCAAAGGAGAAGTGCCACGCCAGTTGAAGACCTCCATCCCAACTTGACAAAACAACTTTATTGGTAGAAAATTGATGTCTGTAAAACTTCAAAGTTAACAGCATATGAAGATTATGTGTGCATGCATGTGTGTATGTGCATGGCGGTTCCTGTAGCCAAATTTTGATGGAGAAGGGCCTTTCTCTCAAGGCCAACAGCTTTGGAATAGTCATCATCGGTTTTTACTGTTTTTTTTTTTCTTTTCATTACTTCAAATCTATGCATATTCCAATAACCCCAGATTAGATATTCTAATACATTTTTTATGGGCCTCTCTTGGTTACTTTTCTCTCATTCCTGAGACAAAATACTTGTCACCCAAAATTAAGGAAGGAAAAGTTTACGTAGCTCATACTCAAAAGCAGCAAGAACAAAAAGGGGATGAGCAAGCCTCTTCTCCCTTATATTGTAAGCAGGCTCCTGGGCCTCTGGCCGGTGTAACACTCACACGATCTCCGTGCCCTCCTCTTGCACAGGCTCAGAATGTTTACAAAGTGAGGACCTTGGCCCTCTGCTGAGTTCCCTAGTTAAGCTTCTAAACTTTTGAAGCTGACACAATGTATCAACCTTTACAGGGTCCATAAATGTGGATTTCTTTCTCTCTCACTTTCTTTTTTTCTCCCTTCCTTCCTTCCTTCCTTCCTTCCTTCCTTCCTTCCTTCCTTCCTTTATCTTTCCTCCGTTCTTTCCTTCTTTTTCTTTTTTCAGGACTGAAATAAAAACTCACAGGGTCTCTACCCCTGAGCTAAATCCTCACCCCTTTTTAATTTGAAACAAGGTGCCATTAAATTAGCTGGAGGAATCTCAGACCCATGATTCTCTCTTGCCTCGGCCTTGGAAATGTGTATCTTAGCAATCATTTTAAGTGGTCCCATTTAGGTTGGTTCTAAACTATACTTTGGTACAAATGTTCAAGCATTTTTGTTGAGAAAGTTAAAAATCATAAACAATGACACAGAGTGTGTAGCACAGTGCTAGGGCAGCTGGAGAGTGTCTGCCGTGACGGTTTCAATATCATTCCTAGGGCTGTCATTGTGTTTCTGTGCCTACTTCTAAGTGAAGGGTAGAGGAGAAATTATATTTAAAAGTTTATGTCAGTATCAAGCAAAATGAAAAGTATTCTGTGCCTTTGTTACTCACAGCACTAGTTTATTCAATGCTGGGTATATTTCTCTGGTGTTTACACATTTCAAATTTCAGAATAACAACCTCAAGTGTCCTTGAAATAGCACATTGTCACAAGTAGTGACATTACAGAGCCCTTGACTATGAGCACCTGGCCAGAGTGATAAAGATTTGTTAGCATTCACCACTTGACTTTATTTTCTCAAAATATTATTTAGGTCATCCTGTTGCTGAACATGATGTCAAATGTATGTATTTCAGATCTCAGATTTCCTACAAATAACATGCCTTAAAAACAGTGTTTTAAGAGAGGTTTTGTATAAGAGGACAGCACACCTCCTTTTCTGTAGATTTCCCTGTAACTTTAAAGATAGCCCTGTAAGCAAAGATGTTTTTATCTTTATACTTTTGTAAAGTACAAAGTGATTCCAAACTCGTTATCCAGAGAATAAAAACAGAGTGCATTCCCTTTTAAAACCATGTGCTGTTCCCTGGAGCCATGCTTGCAATGGACTCTTCAGAAGCAGCCAGCGTGCTTAGACACGTGGTGGTAGAACTTTGATTAAACAGGTCATTGTGGTTTGAGAGATTGGAGTGCATTCAGAACCTCTTCAGATGGGGCTCATTCTGAATCAAAGGAAACAAGCGAGATTGTGATGAAAATTATATTTAGCCCTTCATAGTAAAGTTATTTTGGGGAAAACTCAACCTTACATGTTTTGAAATATAGGTACCAATATTTTTATTTTTATTTTTTGATGTTTTTGAGTTTCCAAAAGCAGCAAGATGCTTTTATCCTCATGTTATTACCCAAACAAATGGATTTACAACTCAGAGAACATGATGTGTTGATTAAACGTTTAATAATAAACTTACAAGGACTGAAAAAAGGACACAAGCTCAAGGGATGTGAATAAGTTTGAAATAGCAAACCGATATATCACATTCCCCACAGTGTTTCAAATTTAGAGACAAAGTAGGTGGGCATAGCATGCTCTACCTGTAACTTCTCGTTCATTGACTTACAATAATTCACTGACATTGTTAAAAATCCAGCATTTAGCCCCATCAGCTTTACTCTTAGGGAGGTTTTGATAGTACTGCTGTCACTTTTGATTTGGAATTACAGCTTTGATCTACTGAACAACCATAGATTTGTCCATGGGATTCTTTTGCCAAATCCCTAAACTTAGATCATTTAAAGTCTTCTTCTCTCTGTTTCTCTTAATGCCAGTTTACAGTAATCAGTTCTGTGCTTTCCACAGACCACTCTTGGCGTTCTCCCCAGAAGAAAGATCAGCAGGGAAAATAAATGCACCGTGGCTTCTGATTAATAAAAACCAAACAAAATTTATACGTATATATAAGGTTAGCTGGAATAGATGTATTGCTGATGTCTGTAGTTTATAGAGAGGAATAGTCAGTGCTTAAAATTTTCTTTTTGCTTGACCAATTTTACACACTTGAATTTGGTAATTAGAATGACTGGTGTGAAAACAGTATGCACTATAAGAACCAATGTTGAACTCCTACCATTTTGTATGGTGAAGCTCTCCATCATTTCCAATGTTTTTTTTTTAATTATTTTTTTACTTGTTACTGCCTTTGTTTGATCACTCTTGCGTTCTTATGTCTAATTGACTGAGCAACTTTATTGAAGATAACAGTATATAATGTAGCAACCATTGTAAATTTCTATCATTTTGTCTTGAGGTCACGTATCATTTTTGTTGTTTTTGTGTTGTTTTATTTTTGTCTTCATTGTTGTTTTGTCAGTTTTTTTTTTAATTTTTAAAACAAAAGAAAGAAAGAAAAGCAAAACCAAAACCAGTTCTCAGTGCCGATTGACACAATGTGAAATATCTATGTGGCTTCTACTCCCAGAAGCACTTGTGTACAGATCCTAGTTCAAATGTTCATTCATGTTCTAATTTCAGCTGGATGAACTTGCCTTTTCTTACTCCTATTATGTATTAGTAAAACTGAACTAATAATAATTGATCTGCTAGTTTAAAGAGCATAAAATATATCAGTCTTTTAATGCACATCTAGATACTTGAGAGCAGTTATCTGTCATTTTATGCCATGGAGTGTTGTGACTTCGTGAGCTGGCCCTCTTCACACTTTTCCCTAGTAGCACCTCTGGGTCAGTGTTGCCCAGGCCTCCAGGAGCTCCTTGCTGGTCTGGGGAAATTCACAGATGCAGAACTATGTGACCAGCTAGCACCCCAAACTCCTCTTGCCGGTTTCCTTGAGGAATTGAAGTCAGCCTTTGAAAAGTGAAGGATTTTTATTCATTCAAGCAAGGCATATTTAGTATCTGATGTGAATAATATTTTGTAGTCTCTGAGTTTTACTGCTAAGATACCAAAGGTCTGTGATGTAACCATGTTTTATTTTTTCAGTATTTATTGACATACCAGTATTTTTGCCCCTGCTGATATGAAATAGATGTTACTTTTCTTACCATGAAACTCTGGACCAATTGAGCTGACCATGTTCTCTGTACCCACCCCTCCTGCATGATTTTTGTTTGCTTAACATCAACACTAATCACATGTCAGAAATTTTGAGTATCACTATGTTAATGAGCTGAAATTGAGTGTTTTAGGTGCTAAAATTATAAAAGTAACTTTGTAATGACTTAATATAATTGGTACGTGGGCATCACTTTTAAAACAGTAGTAAAAACTGGAGAAAGTTATTAGAAAAAGGCAATATGGAAATAGTGTTTATGTACAATGATCTGCAGAATATAACAATGGAGATATGTTAGCAGTAGACTAACAAGAAGTAAATTAACCAGTTCATTTCTTCAACTAAAGAAGCATTTCAGTTCTAACAAGAGAATCTATGAGCATAAATAGATTGCCTTATAGTAGTCCTCACAATAGAGTGGATCATAAATTGTGAAAGCACAATGGATGGACATCTCTGATCCATGAAGTTTCCTTGTAAAGAGGCACTTCTAGCTCTAGATTTCAGACTTATCAGTCCCCAAAAGACTCATCAGTTGTTTTGCTTTTATGATTTGTATGATTATAAACTATTAGTTTACTTGAAATGTGAATAACTAGCATCCTTATTCGGAATTTGTAATTTTGAATAAAATTCTTAAAACTCTTTATAATTCTTACAAAAGCAGAATGAATAGCTAAAATTAGATAGCTTGAAATGATTTCATTATAGCATAATAAAAATGTATGTTGATAAGGCAAACATGAAATGAGGATGAATAGCACTCAGCTCCTATTTTATCATTGGTTAAATTAAAATTCACCATTGGAATACAATGAACGTACTATTTTTAGCCTGGAATCACAAGAAAAATTCACAAAACTTATATAAAATCACCTGAAAATAAGACATTTCTTTTTGAATTGGAAGAGTTGAAGAGATTTTATGCATCAGAGAGAAAAATATTAAGCAGATGAGCTGAGTACACAAACCATTTTAAACCTTAAAGAAAAGATTAAAATCTCATCGCATTTCGTACTGTGCTTTACCTAAATGCTAATGATTCTATTGCCCACAAATTAAGAAACAATTTTGAACCCTCACTGACTCACATTTTCTTCAGAATTTAAACCACAATGGATCCTTTTCCTCTGAATTAGTTCCCACAAAGGAAAGTCACCAATGAGATCACTCAAATTTTAATATTTCCTATTATTTGGTAAGTGCAAAGACAAAAAGTCAGAAGTGCTTTCCATGCTGTGCTGGATTTTGAAAAGAAATGAAATATTCAGAACTTGCCTCATTTATATACTTATGTTCACACCAAGGTCTTAGGAGTTCCTTTTCTCTGGATCTACCTAATTAGGTTATATGTCCAAAAGGCCCAGGTGGGACTTTAATGACATGTGGGCTTTCAACTCCTGCCTGCTGATTCTCATCAAATCCTCCTTTGCAGTCTTGACTTTTTCAACAAAAATGGATAACATAGCTCACAGATCAGATTTTGCAGCCTCTAAATAATGGGACAAAAATAGACCTGATAAACCTATAATTTAGCAAGAGCCCAGCCAGGCCCCGTCCAGAGGAACAGGCATAGGATGCCCAGCAGTAGGCACAGTTGGGCCACGTCATGCTGACAGGCGAAAGAATCTGGGTTGCATACGAGCAAGCTGGCTATGCTTTCTCACTGTCAGCAGAAGATCTCTGTCCCTCTCCTGCTGCAAAGATTGCAGTGAGGAGGGGAGATTTGTGCTTAAGAAATGGTGTAAGTTTTATATCTCTGACATTTTATTTTCAAAATAAAAATTGAAATCAAGGAGGCACAGAAAGCACCAATCTGAAGATATAAGTTAAGATTTTCATCACAGGCACTTTCTAGTTGTGTCATGTCAACAAAGTGCATAATCCTCTCTAGCCTTCACTTTTATATATGAAAGATGGAGAATTTTAAGTAGTTTATTCTCAGTGACTTTTCCGTAAAATGCTGAGTTCTTTTATTTTAAAAGAGCATGGGATTGCACTTACAAACTAAAAAGGGTGCACATAACAATCACGAAGATGGGAAGTAACATTTACATTTGTTATAATTATCCATATTAGAGGGTTTTTAAATTTTTCTTTCATTCGTCCATAACACTTACACGTTCATGTTTAAGTTCCCAGGATAACTTACCTTTATGAAGGTAAGAGAAAAACCAAAACAACAAAATTGAAAAAAAAATATGTTTTAGAGGAAAAAACTTTAAAATATCAAGATGTATTGCTACCTCTGGGAAAATGCCTCTCAGAAAACTTTTACTGCCACTGTGGCACACTATCAAATAAATGGTATCCAGCAGAATCAGCCAGACCCCCAAGATAAAGCATTCCTGCTGGTCAGACTCAGCCATAGCAAACAAAATTCAACAGAAGCTATGAGAGAAGAAGAGAGAATAGACAGATAGTAACCAATTGCTAAGTACATAAAGTTAACCAGAAACACTGGAAAGCACATGCTTTTTGTGAAGGCTGAGATCATTCAATTTTACAGCAAGTAAAAATTAATTAAATAGACATGATTAGGGTTATTCACCTTTCACTGTCAAGCAAAAGCCTCCTGAGTGAAAATAGTATGAATCTTCCAGATTGTGAGAATTTCAGTATGGATCCAAGGGAGAGAGAAGCCTTTTAGAATTCACATCTACCCTTACTCTCTTCTGGAAATGTCACAAAAGGCTGCTGGAGTTATGCGTTCTGAAGGAGCTTATGGTGTAAGTTACTCCTAAAGGTAATTTGGGCAACAGTCATGATTATCTGGGCCAGCAGTTTGCAAATCAGAGAGGGAGGAAAATCATTGAGGTCTGAGAAAGATGCGTGTGTCTGTGTTCAGTTATTTAATGTAGGACTTTGGATCACTTTAAGGTAGGAATACCTTGTTCTTTTTAAGGGTGTTCAGAAGCCCTACATTAGCTACTGACTGTGGGAACTGTGCTGGGGAACTGTGCTGCAGACACAACGTGCTATAGAAATGCGTTCTGAAAATGATTATCAATCTGTTGGATAGATCAGTGATGAGTATTCTGTAGTGATGCTGGTAATGTGTATACAAAGACACCAGGCAGCGATGTGTGTGCTGTAACCACTGAGAAAGCTGTCGTGAGTTCCTAGTTTTGGATATCACAATTGAATAACGAAAAGCATTTCTGACACTTTCAGAATTAATTATCCTTAGACTTTCTAAGGAGCAAGTTTTGAGACAGGGACTCATTAAGCCCCTAAATTGCCTAGGCTGAGCTTGAACTTTTGATCTTCCTGCCTCAGACTCTCTGACTGCTGGGATTATAAGCCTGCACCACTAGGTCTAATGTAAAGTAGTCTTAAGCAACTCAAGCGGAGATTTGGGAATCGAGGTGGTATTTCTACATCTTTTCCCTTCTACAACTTATTAATATGAAAATAAATAATTTTAAGACACAAGAAGAAAGAGGAAAAGACAATAGGCAAAGGTTGTTGGTAATTTTATTTGAATCTAAACATTTAACAGGTGAGTAGAAATTGCCTTATTTGGCCTGAGAAAGCTGTAGACAAAGGAAGTGTCTAGCAATCATTCACACTGCAGACCTCAGGTAAGACTTGATACAGCAGGCTCATTAAGACAGCGCTGAGGAGGAAGCCAGGGAAGCAAGGTATTGATCAGAATCCAGGCAGATACACTGCAGAGGGCATAGGTGACGTTCTTCAGGAAAACGAAGAAAGATGTACGTTCTGGGCAGTAAAGGTGTCCTGATTCTGCCCTTCTTTGAACTCTCTGAATACTGGTATCTGAGGTTTGTTTTGTTTAGTTTCGTCTTTTCCTATAAGAGGGGAAGTTAGAAGAATCTTTTTTTTGTGAAATTGTTCTAAGAGAGATAATCCTCAAATAACCCATGTGAGCTTTGGGAATGCACTTTGGGTTCTCACTAATAGCACCACAGCAGATTCCAGTAGTGGATCAGCCTTGCACCCTGCGTCCAGAGCTGCCAGTCCACTTTTCAGTGTCTGACTCTGAGATATTGACTGATGCCAAAGGGTCATCCATATGTGAAGCAAACTCTACATCAAAGGCGGAGACCAAGGCAAATACAGAAACAAACAAGAAAAGGGAGAAAACAGATGAAGTAAGGTTCCAGTAAAAATGACTTCGCTGTAATACATCCAGATATATGGCAAAAATTATAAATTAAACGGCATCACCATTAGACATGAAAGCAACACACAGCGCAGAACAGAGGAGCTGTGGGATATGAAAAAGGTAATAGCAATATTAAAATTGCAGAATATAGGATTATTACAAAACAAGCAATCCCTCAAAATGAAATGAAATAGCTTCCAAGGCAGCAATGTAAATGCGAAATCATATTAAAGACGTGCTATTCAGTAATTCTCGCATCAGGCCAATAGAATTAAGCAAGAGAATACATAAAAAGGACCCACCTGAGTCAATGCAAATCCTCTGAAATATAAACAAACAAGAAAAATTTTAAAGGCGTGCATACATGTCAGTGCTTCCTATGGAATGATACCGTATCGTTAGAAAATCATTGTTATTGAAGACACTTTCTTAACTTCTGTGATTTTGTATTTTACATTTTAAATGCAGAGCTATGATTAATTCTGAATCTTTTTGTGAAAGGTGTGAGAAAGACCCGCATCTAACTTATTTTTTATTTATAGCAAATGACTTTCCAGTAGTTTTAGTACATCTGTCAAAAAGGCTACCCATTTCCCGTTGAACTGATGAGGCTTCATTGATCAATTGATTATATTTGTGTCTCTTTCACATCCTTTTATTCCATTTTATAAATCAACTTATTCATTCTTTTGCCAGCATCCTGCTGCCTTGGTTATTTTTGGTGTAAATAACGCAATCAGGAAGAGTGAACCTTGTGTCCTTTGTTTCTCAATATTCTCATAATATTCTATATTCATGAATGTTCTTTGGCATTACCATACAACCATTAAAACCACTTTCAGAATATTTACAAAATAACCTAAGGAACTTTGATGCATATTTCCTTAAACTAATTGGTAGTTTGGAAAAATCAACATCTAAATGTTACTTGGTCCTCTAGTCTACACGGATATGCAACATCTGTGACTTGAGATTGCCTTGGCTCTATGATCAGTGACTTGCAATTTTCCACTTAATGTCTTGTGCATTTTCGGGGAGATGTAGAGCTACAAAACTTCTTCAATATTGTTGTTCAGGGTAGTATTATTCTAACTTGTACTGCATTTGCTATAGGTAAGAAAGCAACTAACTATGTATAAAAAATGTCCGTCCTGGCCCTTGAAGGATTTTGGCTTGGTTTTGGTTTGGATTTGGGCTTGAGTTTTGGTGGGCTCGGTGGCACTTTCTACACAGATAATTGTAATCCTTTGTGGAAAAGATAGTTTTTATGTGGTTCTGTGCAGTCTCTGTAACCTTCACTTGTTTCTCCTTGTCATTCTCACTAAGAAGGGCTTCTGGTACAATTTGAATGGGTGTCGTAAGAATGGAAGCCCTTTCCTTCTGGATATTGGCAGGAAGGTGCCCAATTACTCACCCTTAAGTAAGATGTCAAATGGAAATTATTGTAGATTTTCTTTATGTGATTGGATAGTTAACCGAGAGGTTTCTGTTTGTTTTCTGCTTGTTTGTTTACATAGATGTCTGTTGGACTCTTTCAAATGTTTTTCTGCACTAACAGATCTATATAATTTTTATTTATCTTTTTTGATGTCATAGATTACACTGACTGAATTATACACAATAAACCATACGTTCCTTTTTACTTTGAGACAGGGTCTCATTACGTAGTTCAGGCTGGCCTTGAGCTCACTATGTCATTCAGGCTGGCCTCGAACTTGCAATGATCCTTCTGCCTCAGCCTCCCAAGTACTGGGATTACAGGCATGCACACCACGCCTGGCGACCACATTCTATTAACTGGAATAAATGCCATTTGTTGGGCAATAATACCTTTATACATTATTGAGTTTTATTTGCTAATATTTTGTTAAGAGTCATTGTAGTTATATTTATGAGAAATATTCAGCTTAGTTTTTACCTATCTTGCCTTTAAATTGCTTTTGAGTATTTAGTTATTGTGGTTATTTTAGAATAAATTAAGAAGTACTAATTCTATTTTCTAGACAAAAAGGTGGAGGATTGGTATTATTCTTTTTTCATTAAATATGTGATAGAATGAACCTGGTGTATATTTGGGGTTTAGTGCCTCTTTTAAGAACTTTAAATTTGTTATTTATTATTTCCATTTTTTTCATAGGTCATTTCAGATTATCTAGCTCTTTTTATGGGAGATTTGGGAATTCATTTTTATATCACTAATTTTATATTTTTTTAGTAATATATGCACTTAGTGGTATTAATTCCTGAGTAGTGCTTTTTTTGTATTCTGTAATTTTGATAAATTGTACTTTGACTTTTATCCTATTTGAAATACTTTTAAATTTTTCCTCTGCTTTTTTCTTTGACTATTATGGTATAAAATTTCTTGTTCAAGCTCTAAATATTGGGGGGTATTTCAGCTGTACATATTATGAAATAAAAGACAGATAATAGGAAAAAAGAGAAAGAAAAAAATAAATTGTAACCCAGTGCAGACAGTCTAAACATGCACCTTGAAAACTAATTAATTCTTCCTCCAGTCCTAAACAACTCAAAATTTAAAATTCAATTGTACTACTCTTTCTTGAAACCAACTATGTACCAGCCTCAAATTTTGTGGATTTCTCACATACTGGGCCCACATTCACCTTCGAGCCTTTGCTTTTCTTGTCTCCTTTGCCTGCAGTTGTTTCTAGGTCAATCTTACCACATAGAGTTTATGTTAAAGTCCTCCTTTTCCCAGAACCCTTCTCGTATAAATCATTTCCACCTATTTTGACTCATTTTCACGTTACAGGGAGGTCATTTGTGATTTGGGACTGTGCTAGTGTCATAAAAACATTGCCATACTGAGAAATATTTCAAGATAATTGTGATATAGGACCCTGCCTGTAATAACATCCACAAAAAATATGAGAGGAAGGAAAATGTGTTTCCTTGGTTCCTTGGAAAATAGAATGTAAACAAGCCGATGGGTTAAGGGTAGCCAAACTTGATCCTGCTAACAAGGGATTTTAACCCTATAAAATGTGGGGATAAAGAATATCAGTGAGATTATGCACCATGATTTAAGTATGGCCAGGGGTTCCGGGTGACAATATAACAATCCAGGTTTCTATGCTGATAAAACATCCTAAGGAAGCAGCAATTTAAAAATCACAGAATTATTTTTTTGTGGAGACATCTTTGTCTTTATCAGAATAGGTTTCCATTTTGTGAGCTAATATCTTTCTAATATGGTTATTTCCTATGTATGTTAAAAGTGATTAAACTACGTATACAAATTATTATTCTAATTAAACTAATGTCTTCTATGTATACAAAAACAAGACAATTTAAAAAAATATCACTGTGACAAAAAGGACTATCACTGGTAAATGGAATACTACTTAGTGATGAATTTTTCTTTCAAGCCAGACATGGCAGTATACACCTCACATCTCAGCGCTGCACACTCTGGGACGCTGAGACCTATTCAAGCCTGCTTTAAGCAATTTAGTGACTTAGTGAGAGCCTATTTCAAAATTCAATAAAAGGAAATTTAAAAAGGGCTGAGGGAGGATATAGCTGACCGAGAAGGCCTTGAGTTCAACTCTCAGTGCTAAAACATAGAAAATAAAAACAGATCACACAACAATTCAGATATGCGACTTTTCGTGAAAAAGTAGATACTCTGGTGAATGTAGGCCTACGTATAATCTCCTTGGTCTGTGGGAGTTTTCAGATCCCTCCTTTGTCCACTTTCCTGTCTGGTTTCTGTGCTCACTTGAACGGCAACCCTGGTATGGCACAGCGTGAGAGATCGAAGCACGTCTCTGTGTTTGATGGACATCCTGTTATGAAGCCTGGGACACACCAACCACATCATGAGCGTCTCTAACCTAGGGCTCCTGATTAACCCAGGGAACAACATGGACAATAATAACACCGCCGTTTACATCCCAAGGCCCATGGTGTCAGGTAATGACTGGCCAAAATGAGACACCTAAACAATTTGCTTAATAAAATCAATTTTAAAAATCATTTGAGGTGTCTGAGGTATCTCTAAATGGAATAAAAATATTATCACATAACCTAAATGTAGTAAATAAGGCATTGCCTCACATGGGAAATAGGTAGAATTTATAAAACTAAAGACTCAGAAATGCACAGAAGCAATATACTTAGTTTGATGAAATTATTTTCGCAAAAGCATGGGTTGAAAAAAATGTAAAAAGCACAATGCACCTATACTAGAGTAAATGCCCAAATAAAAGATAGTGGGTGTGGAGTCAGGTCCCTCATTGTCAGAGCAGAAGATCAGTGAGCGGAAGAGGCCAAGAACATCCATGCAGTAATCATGACGTTTGCAGCCCTCAGTAAAACTCTTACCACAGCACACATAGCTATCACAGCATGTAGAAATATTTATGTAGATACATAGGGTAGTTGGTGTTCTCTATGGGACTTATGTTCCAAGACCCTCAGTATCTACTTAGAGGTGTGTATAGTGTTAAAATTTATATAACTATGTTTTTATACCTATATACTTATGAGAAAGTTTAATTTATAAATTAGGCACAGGTAGAGGTTGACAATAATAACTAATAATAAAATAGAATAATTATGGTCGAAGTTTCCTAAAACTTAAAGGTTATTTCTGAAAATTTAAATTTACTTTTGATTCACATATTCAGTGTGACACTTCCATACACACATACATGTGTGATGCATGTATCTAATCCATTGTCCGTACATCCACTTGCCCCTCTACACACACATCACCTGCAGCCTCACATTTTCACTCCATTCAGGTTAAGTGTTTAAGCTTCAGTATTTGAGAGAGAGAGACTGAAGTAATCATCTTTCTATGTCTGGCTAATTTCACTTAACATAATGCCCTATAATACAATTCCTATGCTCTAAGTAATAGGATTTTGTTCTTTATGGCTGAAAGATACAGAGTTTCCTCCTTAATATCTTTGAGACTTGATTGCAGATAACACAAACACAGGAAGTGAAATCTTAGATCACAGGGGACTACTGAATGCACAAGTTCTTAAACTCGTGTGCTTTCCTTGCTCCTTCTGTCACTTGAAGGGTTTAGAGCAGTGAGTACAACTGTAGTCTGATCCTTGTTTATATTAATCTCCAGTAGGTGGAAACATGGCTGCTTAGAGAACTGGCTACTACCAAGACTAGGGTAGAATATGTATGGATGAGCTTGCTCTGCTTTATACTTTTAAACACACACACACACACACACACACACACACACACACACACACACACACACAGTCAGAGAGCCTCCAATGGCTAATTCCAGAGTCATTTGAATGAGAAATAAAAAAGTGTAGAATTTTAATCCAGTGTAGAAAATACCTATGAACATCTATGAGCTTTCTCTGATATAACGTTTGAATAAGTAATTAAGTTGGGAAGAACATTCAAATGTTTTAAAAGCCATTTTGAATACCTTATGTCGGCAAACCATACACATATAAGTGAAGTTAAATTGCCAATGCTTAACCACAGGCTGTTGTACATAGTGACTTTCTTCTAAAGAATGCAGTATGGAAAGGTTGATGGAGGGTGTAACTTCAGAAAATAGAAGCCTGAAAAGAAGATGTTTATCTCTTTGGTTCATCTCCAGATGTTTATCTCTATAGTTCATCTCTAGATGTTTCCCCAAAGCCTCATACACTACCCCTGGAACTTTAGGGCTTCAGTGAGTAATGGGGATGGTATTCTCAGCAGTGGGCTAACCTGCTGATGAGTTTATAGCTACGTGTGATGTTGGGAGGTAAACACCATCAGAAGGAGGTGGATCAGAGGGCATTGTAGTCTGGAAAATTGTATCTCCCTCCATTCTTGACTCCTCTCTCTGTTTCACACTCCCCTACCATGAACTGTCTCTCCTCTACCATGCAACTTTGCCTTAAATCCCGATGACTACTGTTATGCTTGATACATTGTGTCAACTTGGGGAGTCTAGAGGTTTGGTTGAATGATTCAGCAGGAAGCCAGGGTTCTTACTTTGTGTATACATCCTGAGCCTGTAGAAGAGGAGGCCATGGAGATTATGTGACTGCTACATGCCCCCTGGGTGGGGGTAGCCTGTTTACAGTGTAGGTAGAAAAAGACTGCTTGCCTGCCATTTCCCCCGTTTTGCTCTTGTTTTTGCTGTGTTCTGGCACCATGAACGTTTGCCCTCTTCCATATGCCACTCTGCCTCTGAGCCAGCCAAGTATGGACTGAAATCTCCATAAACTGTAAGCTAAATAAACCGTGCCTTCATTTTGGGTATTTTGTCTCAGCAAAGAGAGAAAAGTAACCAAGATAAATATGAACTGAAACTCCGCAAATCTGTGAGCCAAAGTAAACCCATCCTACTTTAAGTTGCAGGTGCTGGGATTGCATCCCATTGATGAGGACATAACTAAGACACTTCACCAAGCACCATCCCCAGGGGAAAGTTGTATCAACAGCTTGTTCTCTGGGTATGATAAAGAGAAAATGACACTTTACTTTTGTGGCCTCCTTTCTAAAATCAAGTCACTATAGTCTGGAGAAAAGACCAGAAAACTCCTACTTTAAGAACATACTGTGAAATACTTGACCTCATCCAGGAGTTAAAGGGTTAGTCTCTTCTGTGGTCCATTGGGTAATTGTGAAATCTTTAGGAGATGAGGCCTGGCAGGAAAAAGCAAGGTAGTTGGAGATTTATGCTTCAAGGAGGTATGAGACTCTAAGCCCTCTCTCTCATCTCTTTGACATCTCAGCCACCATAAAATTAGCAGCCTCCTTTTTCCTGAAATTTATCAGAATGTAGTGTACATTCCCATAGACCCCAAAGCCATGGGCCAACCTATTATGGCCTGACCTGCTCAGAAGTGTGAGCCAAAGTAAACCTTTCTTCATTTTAAGTTGATGTTTGTGTATTTCATCACATGATGGAAAGATTTATAACATATTCATCCATTGTAACAAATACACTGTTAGTAGAACATTGATAAAATGGGAAACTGGATGCATGGTATATGGAAGACTCTGTACTGTCTTTTCAATTTTCTCTGTGTTTTAAACTGTTTTAACATGAAAATTATATTTTTAAAAACTCAATAATTAGTACTTATTATGATTTCATTTTTTCCTTTTTGAGTTTATTTTTATTCTTTTTGTGTCTGTCCTATCTAGGATTTCATTTCCTTAAGGGCATCATTTCTCTCTTTTTCAAAAACCTGTGTACTGACAACATACATATGATCAATAAATATATAATGAATAAAATATGAAAACGATCTTTCAATCTCAATTTATATGGTCTGTGTTCTTCTATTGTACCACTATTTCTCCATTCCCAAATAATAATTTTAGTGTTCAACTAACATAACAGCTCTTTTATCAACTTAAGAAAGGAAACTCCAGATATCTTCCCCGTGTGTTGTTTATTTCTTTATTTTAAAGATAAAAGAACAAATACATCTTAATGAATACACATACATTTAGAAAATAACATAAAAACAATGCAGCCAATACAGAATCTCAGACATGGTGGTAGGAGATTAACAATGGTTGTTATATTACTTATTGATATCTTCAAATTGGATATTCAGATAAGCAAACATAGACATCAGTTAACATAGTGGTACTATTGACTTTTATTGCTCTATTGAAAGGAACAGTTTAGTGTGTCGATTTTAAAACATGTTTTTTTCCAAAAATAGCTATGAAATTTCCTAAGGATCATGTCTCTAGCTACCATTTTAAAAACCTCTCTTTCTGAGTTATTTTTGACATATTTCTATATTTGGTTGCTTTAGGATTAATCTGGTGCCATTTTTTTAATTATAAGCATTTGAGTTCACAATTATCCTAATGTATGTGTCTTCCCAATTGTAGATTTGTGTGTAAGATATAGTATTTGATAAAATGAAATTTAAAATTTTCTGTTCCTAATATTCCCTGCTTATCAGTCACTTTACTCTCCTAACACTAAAAATGTATTAATTCTTTTAATCACCAATTTTTCCTGTGTTTATTTTTTGCATTTTGTATTTCAATCAGAGGATTTCTGAAATGACTCATCTCCCATATTTCAAATAGTAAACTATATTCTTCATAAATAATGTATAATGTAATACATGCAATACAGAAATAATGCAATTCTTAATGAAGAAAATATCTGTCAAATGATACCTTCCTTCCTTTTCTCTTAGTTTAGTGGTATGCTTGTAGGGCCGAAACCATCCAGCTTATGCAGGGATTCATACTATTTCAAAGAGCTTTCATTCAAGTATTGGGAACTTCTTGGAATTTGGCAGTTCTTAAAATGAGGTAGTAAATGGATGCATATATCTAGATACTTTTGGGTCTATTTCCTCGAGATTCCATATGTTCATTGAAAAGTTTCATTGAATATTTATGATTTAGGACTATACAGGTGTTTGTGTGTGACCCCTCTTATCATGTCAGTTAAGCAGTTTTTCTCTAGTCATGACAACTAACGTTGATTAAGTTCATGAAAACTGCCAAGCTCTTCATTATGCCTTTTCCTAGTAGTAAAACACCTAATCTTCATGAAGCTGTTCAGTGGATATATCACTGTTATCAGAGAGATGAGGAAATTGTATTATATAGAGATTAAATCAATTGCTCAGGGTTAAATGGCTGGCAAATTTTGGAAATAGGATTCAAAGTAGTGGAATTTCACTCTAGATTCTCAGTTCTAACAAGTACATACCCTATACAGTACATCTTTTATCCACCTGTTGAAGTGTCTCTGCTGCAACACATAACTCCTCACCTGCACAGAACTTGGTTTCACAAGGGAGAAGGTTTGTTGGAAATTCTTCTCCTCTGTGTCCTGGGAGATCTCTGTCTCTGATTGAGCACCATGTGGCCCCTGGCCCAATCCTACTCAGCGGTCCTCCCTTCCAAGACAGTGTGTATGTGCGAGGGTTCTGCTGTTACCATGCTACCTGCTTCATCTCACCACCCTTTTGAATTATCCCATTGCTAAATTTATTTCTATTGATGAGACCACCGCACTTACAAATGTTTATCAATATTTCAAGTTTTCCCTGTATCTTAGTGATTGCTGCTGTATTTTTCACTGAGGAAGTTCAGTAAGTGTTGATTAGGAAAATAAATAGGCTGAAAAAAGATTATAAAATAGATTTACTGTTCACGATAGAGATTAAATGGTAATGGATTGTCAAAAGATATATCAAATACTTTGAACTATACCTATTACAATTTTTTTTAAATTTTCAACTCAAGACAACACCTTAAGCCCTTCAGTATAACATACTTTAGTAAATGATTCCCCCTTCAAGTCTACACGCATTCATATTTAATCCGATTGGGATCAAACTAATTTTGACAAATGCTACCATCTTCCTTCCTTGAGACATTTTCCAATATGAGAAACTTTAATTTGAAGGGAAGCTTGTTACCAGATACATCCAGTTACCTTGGAATGTGTGTGAGCATTATCCATTGCTGTGATGATGTTGGCACAAACTCTGTCATAGTGGGAGTTGAAATTCTTGACTAACTGAAATTTAACTACTATGTGCCTGGATATCTGCTCAGACTAACTAGATAAGATGCAATCTTCTGGCATGAAAATGTTAACAATGTGAACAATTCAAGGGACACAATAATCTTTAAAGTATTCCTTTTCCAATGGCCACATACCAAAGGTTTGATCAAGGACAGCTTTGTATTATTTACAAAATTGAACTTCGAGGATCACATTCCATTCTATGATTTATTTAGGATTTAGTAAACTAGTATATATATATATATATATATATATATATATATACACACACACACACACACACACACACACATATAAATATATATATATTTATATATGTAAAATACTTTATTTGGGAAAATTTCAGATTGTTAAGAGATACTATCTGTCTTTTAATATGATGTGGTTTAAATATTGTGTTAAAACATGAACTATAAGTAATATTACTTTTTAAAAGCAATTATTGAACATACACTGTGCACATATCATTCTCTTGGCTATAAAGATCATTATTAGACTATTTGTATCTTGCCATAAATAATTTATAGCTTTAGATGATGGCACCCATGGAAAAGACAGTAGTTTGAAGACACAATTAACTGACCAGCATATAGAAAAACTTATAATCAAATTCCAGCAATGGATGTATATTATTTATCTGATTATGATATTTTCCCATATTCCCTATCATAAAGTTTGTTCTCTATATTCAAGGAAAGAGGGGGCCAGGGATATAGCTCAGTGGCATAATGACCTATCTGGCAAACACAAGGTCCAGAGTTCGATTCCCAGTACCAAAAAAAAAAAAAAATGAATTTGGGATCTCAAGGAAAGTGAAGTTTTATGCTTAGTGTATAGCAAATAACCATGCCTATAACTAATAAAATTAAAAAACTTTACTTTCCCCTGTGTTAAATAATTGAAATTACATATCAAAAACAAGAGGTACACTTTGATTTCCATATTACTCTGGTCTTCATGGAAGAAATCACAGCACTGATATGGGACTTATGCCTCATCAACAATTGGAATAAGTTTATGTACCTCCAGTTTCAGTCCAGGAAAGATCTGAGGGTTTGCCTGAAAATGTCTACCCATTCCTTTCCCATTTCTCTGGCAAAGTAGTATCACAGGTAAAGCATGCTTTATTGCTCTTGACGATTGCCTTAAAAATGTGTTACTTGCTGCTATTCATGATATTTGTTATTTCTGCACAGTCATGGAAGTGAGACAGTCAATTTTGGCAGCACAGGGAAGCACCGCTGGCCTTAGGTTTTCAGCTCCACATTCAATGTGTTCCGGACGTATTTATTCAGTCTCCAGTTTATGAAGCTGAGATAGGAACATAGTCAGCAGAGTTGTAGTGATTTCCCAGTCCAGTGATCTGACAAATTGTTGCCCAATCAAGCTGTCAAAATGTCTTTCTCAAGCTTCCCCTTTCCTCTCACCAAGTTGTGCTTGTAGAGTAGCTCTGTCTGGGGCCCCTACTGACCTCAGTTGCCATGGAGACCAAAACTTAATAGATATGGAAGAAAAAGCAGCTCCCTTTCCTTCTCTTATTAGGAGGAACCAGAACGCTTATCCTACTCAAGACTTCAAATATAGCTAAGGCATTTGGAGAGCGAATAAAGGGATTTCAAAGCCATGTGGGTCCTATGTATTTAATAATCCATATGGGGCAGAGAGCCTAGGTTTCCCTGTTCTCACCTACATCCCACCTGCTTTGCAAATGCAATGATTGTGAGCATTACAATCAGTGATTTTCTGCTATGCTGTTGCATGTGAAAATATTGTCTGAGACTTCACGCATTCCCATGAACATTCATTCTTCTAAAATACCTAATGGAAAATAAATCATCACAATCTTATGACTCAGGCAAATAACATCAAGACTTCTGAACTTGGCCATCATTTACGGCAATTTGTTTAAAGGGAGGTAGCAGAAATTCCTCAATGCTACACCACTGCTGTGACTTCAAACAAGATTTACAGATTTCAGGGGACTTCTTAAGTCTTGAGACAATCATGAGGCATGATCACACTTATATGTGGGCAGCAAACTATGTTTCACATAATGTCATTGATAGCTGTGCTTCACTATTGGAGAGTCCTTTGGGAGGACCTAATGACTGACTTCATTTGGTGAGAAAGGCAGGAAGGCTAAAATCTGAGTCCAGAGCCTGAGTACAGGCATGATGGTTCTTAAAGGATTTCATTTTGTAGGATCTTGTTTTGGTTTTGTTTGTTTCTCTCACAGGTCCCAGGAGATAGACCTGTCCATTAGGATTCTTATGAGAAAAAAAGTATAGGCTTAAAAGCAGAAAAGTAGGCCTGAGAGGGATCTCTGATAACAAAATAGGAAGGTGATGATGCATTCTGTAACTTTGCTATGGATCGTACTTAGGTATTTTCACTAATTTCTGTATAAGTCAGAGAGAAATATAAATGACTTCCAAATATATATTCAATATTGAGAAATTTCATAAAGTCCATGTGTCTTGTGCCATTTGGTAACTATGTTAATTTTTAGAATTATAGGTCTGAGTTTTTGTGCCTGACGGAGGTCTAGACAGTCTACGCTCAACAGAATGGGCACATTTTCTTCTTCATGTATTTTGTGACACATAAGGCAGGCTGTTTTCTTCCTACTCATTTAATACTTTATATTTAAGACACACACGGCTATTTTTAAATGTTGAAATTACTGGACTCCAAAAGAAACCACTGTCTCCCCAGGCACTACAGCTGTGTTTCCAATTCATGCTGGCCCAGCCCACTGGGCTGGGGCCCCAGCAGTGCCTCTCCTAGTATTACAGTACTTAACCAGAGCTCAAGGCTTATCACAGGGTTGACATTTACAATTCAGAATAACATATTTAAATGATCCACGCCATAGACTCAAATGGCAGGAAGCAATGTAAGCAGTCTTAAAATATTTACTTCTTAGTTCCCTGTTGTACAAACATGTTCTGATAATATGCGTAAACAAATATTTAGCAACCATATTCTGCAGCTGTGAATGTAATGTGGGTGTGATCGTGTTTAGCTTTGTTTTTCAGATCTTGACAATCTATTATGCTTGAGATAGTCTTACAGAATGTGGAGAGGCATTCCTGCAAAAGGATCTGATTTAAATATCTTAGCAACTCAGCGAACATTTGGTTACGTTTGATATAATGAAGCTCTGCTGGTTTGAGTAAATCATAGATGGTTTCTGAGGTATGATCAGAGAGTGCACAAGAGAAATTACTGGAAGTGGTGCTGGGACCTTAACCTAGCGAGGGCTTTAGTTTGTTGCCTTGCAGTAAGCAGTGAGGTGCTCAGCAAGGCTTCAGTTCCACCGGTATCATTAGCAGAATGATTGTGATGCCTTTTATGTTGAGATTTGGGCTCTGAATTCTTTGAATGGCACTATTTGCTTGAAAAATGTTCCTATCATTTCTCCCCTCATTTTAATTTATTAAGAGCATTTTCTATTTTTGCCAGTTTGGCTGTCTTTGAATTAAAATGTTAGATCATTCTCATTCTAACTTTGGACATTCTATGTTATTGCGTATCCCGGGACATTTGATGTAAGTTCTTTGCATTGATTTAAATGCTGTAATTATTGATCTCCAAACTATATACACAGGTTTGTAATGATGCACGTGTTATCTTACTAATATAGAATTTTATTTTCTCTGTGTAGAGTATATTATCTCCTCAGATATGGGGCAATGAAGTGATTTTGTAGACCTAGACTTTATAGATAAGAGATATATGAAGCCAGGCGTGGTTTCTCCCATCGGTCATCCCTACAGTCTGGGTGACTGAGGCAGAATTGCCTTGGGAAATTTAGGAATTAATATCCTATTTCAAAATAAGAAAGTGCCCTAAAAGCCTGGGATGTACCCCTGTGCAAAGGTCCTGGGTTAAAATACAGTGATGGGAATGATGAGCATTTTGAAATTGCTACTATAATAAAATACACTTTTTAAGAAATTAAGATTTCCTATTGACTTTAATAAGTATCATTTTAGAAAATTTAACTGACACATCAGAATACTAAGATTGTAGATTTTAATGGAGGTACCGTGTGATGTTTCAGGATAAGCATTATGTATCCATAACATAATGTTCAAATCCAATTAAACATTTCTATCTCCTCACACATCTCTAGATTCTTTCTAATGAAAATATGCAGTGTCTGTTGCTCTTGATATTTCGGACACACAGAACAGTACACACCGACTATCTGCAGCCACCCAAGCGGGCAATATCTGAGCAGAGCTGCTTTTTCCTGCCTCTGTTAAGCAAAACAAGCCAGGCACTCAATGAAAAGTACCACATAACTGCACTCGTAAGTGGAATATTGAAAGCAATTGATCTCATAGCCGCAGAGAGAGGCATGGTGGTTTCCGGAGGCTGTGGAAAATTGACAAGAGGGACAGACGCAGAGAGCTTGATGGGTCGGTGCTCAGTTATAGAGAAATAGGAGCAGGGATTTAATATTTTTTGAAAGTGGAAGGAACAGAAAAGTAATTTATACCTATGAGTTTGTCAGTCAGTCGTATATTATCTGTCATATTTGAGCAAGCCACTTAGTTTTTCAAGATCATAAAATTCTCATTTATAAAATAGTACTTCTTTGAGAAGCAATATACAATGTGTTAATTGCTGTAACTCCCTTACTAACCTGTTCGAAGCTCTGTTTTATTGTTATTTTTATTTCTTTCTCTTTAAAATTAAAAAACACCTAAATAATAAATGACTCAGAAGCCTTATTTCATCAAGCTTGGCTTGTACTGTATTTGAGTATTGATAGTGCTCCATAAGTCCTTACTGTTCATAGTAATTGACATTTTATGGCATCATTCACTTAAATGTCAAAGATCAAATATGCTGTGCAATGTAAGAATTTTCTTGAAAGCAAATTAAGAAATCAAAAGACGTATTAGTCAGATAATATATTTCTACTATTGGTAGGTAGGTAAAATACAGTTACATTGAATAACTACAACTAAATGAATATGAAATCTGGGATATTTTATCAGTTTGGGAACTGTGTCACTGTTCTCTGAAGATGCAAGATGTCCAAACCCCTTGATGTGTACTCTAGATAATTTAGAATGACTGCAGTGCTCAAGAGAAGGTGCCAGAGTCTTTGCCATCATGCAGTTCACTTCCCACATTTTCGTATAGTTTCATTTCTACTCCTTAAAACACAATCCACATAAAAGGCAATGTAAGAATCAAGCTGATTTTTCTGCCCTGCTTGTATCCAGTATAAGTGTGGCATGATAAACCTGAGCTCCTTTAGCTGTGTGTTGGCCTCAGCCAATCTGTGAACCACGAGACTTTTCTTTTGAGATCATCCTAAACAATGGGAAGAGAAAATAACAGCAGCCTGGGAACAGTTGCTTACGGAAACTGAGGCCCCAACACAGAAACCAATGAAAAATAATTCTCTTTATATAATTTGCAAGAAGTCATAACTCAGGGAAACTCAACAAGCAAAATTTGCACCATTTGCATTTACCTATGTAGCTTTATTTATTTATTTATTTTTTTCCGGGACCGGGGATCAAACTCAGGGCCTTAGTACTTAGCAGCAAGCACTTACCCCACTGAGCTGTACCTCCAGCCCCTACCTATGTAGCTTTAGAGGTATGGATTTATGATGCAGATTTCTCTTCTAGGTTCTGAATTTGCAATTCAGTTTAATATATTTTTCTCAGCTCTAACTCACCCTCTTAGTTTCTTACCAAACGATTTATGTGGGAGTGCTTACATTTAAGTTTTAATCCACTAAGATTTATCGCCAACATGGTGTGTATGTGTGCTGTTTCATTTTCGTCTTTATGAATAGATATTCAGATATTCTGGCACCATTTCTAAGCAGCTCCTTAAATATTAAATTTAAATTTTAAAAATTCATTCATGAAGTTCAAATAAAGTAAGGTCTTCTGGAGTTTCTGCACATTTTCAGTGATTTGCCTCGTGCTATCAATACGATATTGACTTGTTTATACCATTTAGGAGTATGTTTAGATACTGATAGTCCCACACCTCCCAGCTACTACTACTATTCCTTTCCGATTATTTCTCATACATTTGAGAATATATTTGGTTGACATTGTTCCTTATTTAGTGGCACCTGTTTGTATTACATGTTGATTACATTTATCAGGAGAAGTTGCTGCATGTACATAACACATAGGACACTGGAAGGTTCATGGGAACTAACAGGTAGATCAGGTAAGAAAGAACAGAGGTGTGTGAAGAGATAGTTTAGGCTGTGTAAGATTTGGGCTCGTTGATATGATTTCCAATCAGAGTAGAAAGAAGCAAGGATGAGACCCATGCAAATACTCACATAGTGATCGTGCTAGGCTGGGGATCACCTCTAAGTGGGGAAGCATACCAAAGGACTTCTTCTCTTCCTAGTTTCTTTAGAGTATCATGAAATGTATTATCTTGAAAACAATTTCCTAAGATTTTTCTGTTTTGAAATAAAACCCACCTGTAGTGGATTGACAGCTGGTGGACAACTCATAACCCACAGCCGAACTGAGTAAGCATGGTGCTGGGAGTGGGAGGCCCACATGGGGACTGTTGCCAGCAGCATAAGAGGGGAAGAAGGAAACGAAGGCTATGGGGAGCCTGCTGGAAGCTGAGAGAAGCTGTAAGGAGCTGTTGGTTCTCTTGGAGAAGCTCATCATGCTGGCTTTCTTGATGAACTTGTCTATTTTTATCCTCTGAGGAACTCGGGACCTTGTTTACACTGAGAACAGTTTCGGGTCACATTAGGGGAGATCTGGTCCTCATTCTGGGCATCACTTCCTGCATCTGGAGGGAAAGATGGTGCACTGCTCGGTCTCCTGGAGAAGCTGTTTGCGTTGGCTTTCCTGATGGGAACTCAGCTGTCCTGATCATCGCAGAAGCTTGGGACCTCACTGTTGATGAGGATGGTTGTAGTATTTTTCAGGGGAGCTCTGGTTCTTATTTTGTGTGTTGCTATCTGGCTCCAGCGCAGATCCCTCAGCCTGCTAGCACAGATCCTTCATCCCGGTGGCAGAGACTTTCTAGATTTCACCACCACTGACCTTTGGGCCTTCCCAGTGCAGATCCAGTGAAACAGGCCTGCAGGAGTCATTGTTGTGGGCTCTAGGCCTCCAGCTGGACTCATGGGAGGAATTGTTATGGGCTCTAAGTCTTCAGCTGGAATCAAGCAGGTCATTTCCATTGAATCCAGGCCCTCAGCTGGATTCTTTGGTCTCTACTCTGTGGACAGATTTCCTGCACTCTCTTGTATATGATTCTTTGGGTGATTATTATAAATAATCTTATAAAAACGTGTCCCATATTATACTGTTTCCCCTTGCAAAAAAGCCCAAATCAACATACCACATGATCATAGCACAATTTTATTTGCCACTTATTAGGTTCTAAATATTCATACTGTTTTGTAGTACATTATTAATACATATATTCACATTAATAGTGGTCTTTTGTTTCTTTTTATACTATTTTTCTCAGTTTTTTTAACTTTTCATTTTAATTTACTTCAGCAGAATAAACTGAAAACACTTCATCAATCTTCTATTGGTGTCCTCTCTTAATGAAGAACTAGATACTACCTAGTTTTACTCTTCTGTTCCTGAACTTGCACTAAATGGGGATTTTATACATTGTACAATTTAATTTATCCTGCTTACTGAACTTTAAACTAGTAAACTGGTCACATAATAAGGGAAAACAACTTAAAATATTGCTTGAATCATTGCTTGAATCAAGTCAGCTTTTAATTAAAATAAATATCAAAACACTATTTCTGTAGTCAGGTGACTTTATCTAGTAACACATTCAAGTTAAAGTTAAACAGAGCTAGGCTGCGACATTTTATATATTCTTGTTGTATAGCCTGTTATTTTAATGGAGTCATGGAAAATAGTGAAATTATTTTCAGTCATAATTTTATATATTATAAGTCAATCTGATTCAGTGCTTGAAATTTGATCCTTGCTTACCATAAATGGCCCTTTTCCACTCTGAAATTCAGTCCTTTAGAATTATATTATTGTGGCTGGGGATATAGCTCAGTGGAGTAAGCGCTTGCCTAGCAAGCGCAGGGTCCTGAGTTCAATCCCCAGTACTGCAAAAAAAAAAAAAAAATTATATTATTGTATCCTGATTATTAGAGCTAAAAGCTCTAATATTAGTTGTCAATATGTACCAGGGTGCAAAAGTTGTGGCATGCGAGGACACTACTTTAAATCGAAACTAAAGGTTACACTTTATGAATCTGGAAATATTATCATTTTCATAGTTTTCATATCACCGATAGCCAGATAATCATTTTATTGTGAATTTTCATTTAAAATGATATAAAATTTAGGCTGGAAATATTTGTGGAAATGTTCCTAAACTGTTTAATAGAGTTTTTCCTCTCTTGCTTCCTCCCTTTCATCCTTCCTTCCTCCTTTTTGCCTCTCTTCTGCCTTCTTCCTTCCTTCTTTCCTTCCTTTTCCCCCTTTCCTTTTCTTTGTTGCCCTTTCTTCCTCCCTCCCTCTCTCCCTGCCTTCCTGCCTTTCATCCTTCCTTCCGTACTCTCTCTCCCTCTCCCTTTCCTTCCTGTCTCATTATTTTTATAAATAAAACGAAGGGCACACATTTAAATAATTGAATGCATGAAAGTCTCACAGAATGTCAGTACGTGTTTTGAGCTGTTCTATTCACAGTAATGCTAATCGCAACCCCTAGGCTGGCGTGTTCTTACCTTCGTTATCACTGCCTCGTATCCCCTTGTCTCAAACACTCCAGCTGAGAGCTGCTGTTTCTCGGTCTCCCCGTATTTCCTTCTCCTGTGAGGTTGCTCCCTCTGCCCGCTGTTGTACTTTTCACCTCACATTTGAGTCTCTCTCAGCTTCCAATGGTGATTTCTGAAAGTTTTTTGTGAATACAGCTCCATACCCTGTTTACCATCTGGGTAATTTCTGCTTTTGCACTTGATTTATTATCTAATATAACTAAATGCACCAACTCCTGGAAATGTCAAAGATTCCTTCCTCGGTCGTCCGCCCTGAGGAAGGCCCTACCTCTTGCCTGAAAACCGGCAGTGCGTGTGCAGCGCATGCGTATGAACGTGTGCACCTACACTAAGCCACGATGGAGAGGGCGATATACTGCACTTCGACACTTAGATTCCCTTGGGCTCTGCTGTGAACTGCACGTGCCAGCAGGGACAGAATGCAGCACAGGGAGAAACTGGACACCAGTACGCTGACCTCTCAGCTCCATCCATGTTACTTAGTGACACACGTGATAAGTTCTCTTTTTCCCAACAATTCATCAATCAATGTATAAAAAAGATTTCTTGTTTGGTGCGCTCATGCAATCGTTATCCCAAGATACAGGAGTGAAAAGCACGTGACCCCTTCGAGAGCAGCTTCCTGAGTTTCTCTGCAAAGCAACCTGTCTCAAAATCTAACCACCAGTTCTGTTGTCAGATTGTTCGTGATCACTCTCCAGGACTTTAAGGAAACAATTTACTGAGTCCATGTGAAGACGAAATTCGAGATGACAGTTTTCTGTCCCTATGGCGAGCACCAGTACTTGTTTTATTCTCTGAAATCTCCATCATATTTGACTGTCTCCACATCGTGTGAGGCTAACAAAGATCCTCACAAGCCTCCTCTCCTGCCTTGCTGTCTCTGAAGGGGTGTGTGTGTGTGTGTGTGTGTGTGTGTGTGTGTCCTGATTTGTGCTCAAAATATGCCCAAAGTAGCAGTACTGTCTTCTCATTAAATAAGAAGGATGGTGGTTATAGTTATGGGCACTCTTACTGAGCCTACACAGGTATCAAACTTCCTCACTGAAGATTTCATATAAGATAGATTAGATGCCAAGGAGAGTGAATAAAGGGGAAAAGAAAAACCAAAAGGTTTTATGATGAGTCCACTTTAACAAATGAGTGGAGCAGAAGAGCATACAGTTCATGAACTGAGTTGTTAGATTTGTGGTGGGTTTAATATTAAAGTCATAAATATCTTCTAACACCATTTTCCTTTCCCTCTCTGCATGATTGTTCTTATTTATCATCCTCTATCTCTTTGATAAGGTGTTTACTCTAAAACAGTTTGAGAGAATAGGGGCTAATATGGCATGTGATTAACACCCAGAGTATTTAATTTGAATCATAAAATGTAAAAGAAAATAACGTTGTTGGCATAGATTTCTGATTTTTTAAGAAGATTCTATTCTGTGTTATTCATGAAATGTAGCTTATATTTTCCAACCAGACAGTATCAGTGTGATGAAATGTGGCCTCACAGCATAGGAATAAACCTGAACAAAAATTTAACACACATTATTAATGGTGCTCATTAATGGTGCTTGAAATTGTGATGACAGATACAAATACCCATCTCAAAGGAATCTTTTATTTTAAGAAATACTCTTTCTATGGTGATATTGTATGATTTTTTAAAGTTCTTATTTGCCCAGTTATAAATTTTCCATTCCCTATTGGTCATGCAGTTGTACTAACTTGTACATAAGGTATTTATTCCCATATTATAACTGAAGAGGTTCATACAGCATAGCCTTATGTACCTCTGGACTTTATGTATTATACACTTGGAGGGTGACTATTTAATTGCTTCATTCCACTGCCTTTTGTATTACCTTGTAAATCATCAACTAAGTTATTGATAGCAATATTGATAGCATCAATGTTAAAAGTTCAAATATAATAACAATGCAAAATTTTAAGCCAAGTTAATAAAGACCAAGTTATAAGAAACAAGAAGAGAAAAATATTAGGACTTTGAGTGTGATTGTCTTCAATCTGTATAAAATAGGCCAGAATTGATATCCTAATAATATTGTTCTAGCAATCCATGATATAAAATATTGGTGTTTATTTAAAAATAACATTTTCTGTTTTCATTGACATTAAAACAAATCTCCCGAATCCTTAGTTACTTTGTGTCCATGCCATGCCATACTGAGCTTCATTTGTCCCTCCTTGCATAATCCCTCTTCGCATTGTCTACAGGGTCTTCAGGATTTTCTGTCCTCCAAATCATGAAATCTCTCATAATCACACTTTCCTTTATCTTCGTTGTTATGTATATTAATAGTTTTGTTACTTTATTGCTCTAACACTGGAGGAAGTACAAAGGAAACATGGGGATAATGAATATTTTACCTTTTGTGATCTCAAAGAAAATATTTCATTAGTAATGATGTTTGTTTTCTTTGTCTATAACATCTACAATATGGAGGGTAATGATTTCTATTTCTACTCTTTTTTCTATGAGGATTTATTAACTTTTGTATCTATCAAAATTCTCTCTCACTACATTTAATATCCTGAAGTAAAATTAAGTTTTTTATATTTTAATTATATCAATCCATTTTCTAATGCTAATTTAACCTTGTATATTTAGACTAAACATAATGTAGCTCAAGCTATCTGTCCTACTTACTTTTCTCATTACTGAAACAAAACACCCAGCAACCACAAGTTAAGGGGAGAAAGTTTTATTTAGTTTACAGTTTGTAGAGGTTTCAATTCGTAACTGGCCAGCTCCAAGGCGACGGCTCGTGGTGGCAAAAAAATAAAGAATAAAAAGTAAAAGTAAACACAGCAAAAGCAACAAGCAAAGGAGCCAAGAGGCTTTTGTCTCATATTATATGGAGGCGAGGGTGGTGTGGCACTCACACCCTTAATCTCAGCACTGGACAAAGAATCAATTGCAAACTGTAGATTCAGCCATCTCTGAAAAGCCTGCTCTGAATGACTGCATGAGGCTTTGAGGGTACATCGGGACACGAGCCAGAGCACCATATGATGTTTTAAATTTATTCTTAAATTTGCACATGGTTTGGACCCGCCCCCACCCATAGCACGACGACAGGGTGGAGCTGGGCGGTCCGCTGTGAGCGTATGTGCTTTCCCACCTCCAACCATGGCAGTTTGTATACACCCCTGTATGTTATAGTATAGTCTGAGGCAGCTATATCTCTTCCCAAGGTGAGAGTCCAAGGATATAGATAAACCCAGGAGTACAGTTATTATCACAGGGAAGATGACTGATTGAGTGGTAGGGCAACAGAGATGAGGGAGGAGAAAAAACGAACTGAT
>PVLD010005925.1:75538-106300 GCA_004027595.1 Dinomys branickii | reverse complement strand
AGAAAGAAAGAAAGAAAGAAAGAAAGAAAGAAAGAAAGAAGGGCTGGAATATAGGTCATTACAAAAGCCCTTGTTTCAACTCCCATCACTGTGAAAAGGGCAAAGCAGAACAAGGGAGGGAGGAAAAGAAACAAGTAACCCTCCCTCGGAGCCTGCAGGGTGCAAGTGCTCCATTGGGGGTTTTACATGTCCTCTCATTTATATCTCAAAACAATATAAAGAAGTGGAATTCTTCACCTTCTTTTAAAGATCAGGATCTGTTTGCTTCTGGATAGGAATGGAAGGCCACCCATGAGCGGAGAGGGCTTCTCCAGGATCAACCACGTTAATTTTGTTCTCAGTGGAAACATTACTGCTGAACACAGCGATCCCCAGGAAGAAGTTAGAGGAGGCTGGGGATTTGCCAAAGGATCACAAGCTCCCAAGTTCAGCTCTGTTTGCATTTGACTGAATTGATTCTGTTTCATTTCCACTCTTGCTTTATTTCTTTTTTCATGTCAGATTGTAAAGATTCTTTTAAGTCTCCATAAATCTCTATTTTAAAAAGAAGCCTGTGGAGCCAGGTGTGATGGTGCATGCTTATAATCCCAGCACTCCGTGAGACTGATGCAGGAGGATGGCAAGTTGGAGCCCAGCCTGGACAACTTAAATGACCTAGTGAGATGCCCTCTCATAGTAAAACTTTAATGGAGACATAGCCCAGTGCTAAGAATCTGGGTTAAATCCCTAATACTATGCCCCCAAATCATTTTTAAAAGCCTTCTTTAAAAATGTATAATGGGACTGGGGATATAGCTCAGTGGCACAAGGGCCTGCCTGGCAAGTGCAAGGTCCTGAGTTTGATTCTTAGCACCAAAAACAAAAAAGGTATAAACAAATTAATTAAAAAGAAACATGCCATAGTGCAATGGCAAACAGAAATACCAAAAGGACACTCAGGATTTGGAGGCAGATTTATTTGTGTCAACAGACAGTGAGCAGGATCACTCCCAAAATATCAGGCCCCAAAGGCTCAGGGAGGAAAGTTTTTATGGGGTTGCAAGCGAGAAGCAGAGGACTTGGCTGTCTTTGATTGGTTCTTACAATATGCATCACAGTGACCAGCCATTTCTAGGAGACAGTAGTAACAAACCATAACAGGAACTGTTGCCTGGGCAACTAACAAATTGGCTGGGGGACATTTTCTGCTACAATAGGGCTTCAGTATGGCTCAGTGATAGAGCACTTGTCCAGCATGTGTGCGGCCCTGGGTTTGATCCCCAGTGATGGAAAAGGAAGGGAAGGGGAGGAGAAGGGAGCAACAAGACCAAGACAACGTGGACTCCAAATCAGTGTGACCAGGGTGACCAACTGTGAGGGAGCTCGCTGTGTGTTGGCATGGCTGTGACCTGTGAGATGGCTCCTAAGCCATCTCCATTTTTCCAAGTCCATGTGACCCACACCATCAGTTTTCCCCCTGAGCATGGTCAGTTGTTCCCATGAGTTCTAGAAAGGTTCTGAGGTACTTGGGCGAGAAGAACTACGTGCAGTCTGTTTCCATCTTTTGGAGGATCAGTACCTCACAGCCACTTCTAGGAGCCACTGAAGTGTGTTTATGCCAGAGCTGCTGACTGGGAAAGAGAAATCTCTTACTCAGAGTCCTTCAAGGCTTTTTAAAACAGCTAAAGGAGCCCATCCTGAGGAGAAACAAGGCCCCAAAGCCCCAGATTGTTCCCATGACAGATAACCCTCACCCCCCTGCAGAAGGGTGGCCCTTGAGTCACAAACAACAGGACAGACCTGGGTTCCAATCCTGTCTTCACCACCCTCTAGTTACATCATCTGGAGAAAATTACATCACCAGCCTTGTCTGTGAAATGGAAATCATAAGAGGACCACCTCAAACTCTGTCATTAGGACTAAACCAGATGATGGACACAGTGTACAATGCCTGTACGGGTGAGGAGCAACTGTCATATTATCGGCATCCTCCGCTTCTCTGACATGCATTCTTCTCTCTACCATGGCCCCTTCCTTAGGACAGGAGCAAGAAAGGCTCTTGGTGGTGAGGGGTACTCAGTCTCCACCAAACAGAATGCAGATTGTGCTGGAAGTTCAACTTTACCAGAGCCCATTTCAAATCTCCCCTTTCCCTAGCTTCTACTCTTGGGTGAGACATAATTTGTGACCAGCTATCATCAGCACCATGCAAGCATCTCACCATCCTGTTTACGGTAGAGGTCCCACCAGGCCACTGTCTGTGCCATCCATGGAGGACCTGCTGCTGTCTATAGCAAAGAAGACAGAGGAGTTATATGACCAGCACTTCCCTCTCAGACTGTCTCCCCTTTTTACAGAATCCGAGTCTTCCTCACAAGTATGGGAGACCACACAGACTTAGAAGGAATGCTGGGGGAAGATATCAAAATTTGAAGAAGTCTCTGACCAGAGCTGCTTCTAACGTGTGTGACTCCCAGGTAATTTTTCTTCTTTTCTTTTTGTACAATTTCTATCTCTATAAACAACTTGAGTCACAAAAATTAGCATGTTGGCACCATCTGGCAGCCCAATTTTGCAGGACCACACAAAAGAAATGTGAGGTATGATCAAAAGATACAATAGATGTTTACATTTTTTAAAGAAATATATTACACTAAAAAACACACTGCCATTATTCTCCCTCAAAATCCTCCCTCTGTCTTCAAACATAACTATCCCATTGGTCTTGTCACTTCCTGAAGCAGTTCTGCAAGGCCTTTCTCATTAGGGTCCTCAGTTGTGCTGTCCTGGCCGCCTCCGTGTCCTGAATTGATTTAAAACTTCTACCTTTGATGGTCGTTTTGACTTTGGAGAAGAGCCACAAGTAATATGGTGTCAGATCCAATGTTTTTATGAACCTGCCTTTCTGTTGGGAAAAATTCAGTGGTGGTATTGAGCATACTAAGTAAGCCAGAAAAAGCTATCTTCTCCTCAGCTTGCAGTTAATTTTCGGCCCAGGCCACTGTCCCAAGCAAGACTCGGAGCTCTTGATGTGTCTGGGGGACCCTACATGTAGCGCAGTAGAGGATGGGGGAGTGCCCTAGGTGGGACAGCAGGATGGGCACCAGGACCCATATCTAGCCCAGTACAAGACCAAGGAGCCCCACTAGGATGGCCCTGGTGATTTTTGTTTCTCCCAAGCATCAGAGGGGAAAGGTTCAAGAAAGATACTCTAAGCCACGTATGGTGGCTCACACCTGTGATCCCAGCACTTGGGAAGCTGAGGCAGGAGAATCATCATGAGTTCAAGATCAGCCTGAACTACATTGTGAGACCTTGTGTTAAAAAAAAAAATGAAAGCAAGAAGGTGAGAAAGAGGGAGAGAGGGAAGGAGAGAAAAAGGAAGGAAGATGCTCCAAAGATTAGAGCCCCTTGGAAATACGGAGTCAGACAAGGAGCCCAGTTTGCCACAGTTGGGCAGGCAACGTAGATGGAGCAGCTCTGCACAAACTACCTCTTGAGGACACTAGTCAGCCACGCCCTGCACTTGGTGCCAGTCTGATATGAGAACGTACCAAATCTTGTGCCTGATATCAGTCTTCTAGTGCAAGATCAGGTAAGACCATCTGGATCAGCTATCGAAGAAGACACAAAAGGATGGCAGCGGTTGACTTTGGGGCTACTGCCTTCCCGTTCTTTCAGTGGTCCATTCTGCTTATAAGGATATATCTTCTCTTTTTCCTTCAAAACACCCTTTTCTCACTGAGCACTTCTCCTTTCTCTTTTCTTCTTCTCATTTCTGCCTTAAGATAAATGGTAATCTTTCACATCCACCAATTTTCCTGACCAATTCATTGATCAGAACAAATAAGAACCTGAAAAACTCTCAAAAACCAGGTTAAATAACCCTAAGTTATTACAGGCTAGTCAGGCCCACAATCTTCCAAGCGAGTGGATGGCAAAGGCTTAAGTAAATGATGAGACAATGAAGATGGTTTCAGGGCCCCATGAGGGACTAACCCTGTTACAGTTTCAATATTCTCTGAGTTTAGACTTCTCTGGGCGGCCTGTATTTATTTGGTTTTCAAACAAAGAAAGAGGGGACTCAACAAAACACAGGAATCTCACAGGATCTTGGGATAATTTTCCCAAGTAGTAAATTATGTCAATCAGGAGAACGACCTTATCTCTAGGTTGGTATTTGTTGTGGGAGTGTGGAGACCGCAGCCGCAGTCCCCCGGTGGCTAATTCGGGTTGGAGCCAAAAGTCCTCAGCTGCGCTCTTACCTTGTCAGAAAGGTGCCTGAGCTTCAGACAACTCACAAGTAAACATGGAAAGCCAACTGGTTAATAATATTAACTCCTGCTCAGAGCCACTTTGCAGTAGTCCCTAACAAAAAACTGCTGGTCCCTACCCCATCCAATAACGTTAGGACTGGACTCTGTAGACTCCAAAGCCTCCACAGAAGTTTCTGTCCTAAATTCTAGGCCAGTCTCTCTCTGCTTTTGTAACCCAACATCTTAAGGACCGTACAGCTTGAGGGCCATAGCTGCAGACTAGGGATCAAGGACTACTACCACGAACTATCTTCCAATTAGTGAGCAGGCAGATAGAGGTAAAAGCAGTCAGGGTTGAATGTAGCACAGGGGGGAGCCAGCTCAGTTCTATCAGGAATATTTGCAAAGTCAGCATTGTTAGTTGAAACATTATAAGTTGGACCCCAACACAAGCCTACCCCTAACACTGGCAGTCTTAGGAGAATAATACAGGGGCCCACAACTTACTTCCCTCTCTTGCCTCCCCTGTTTCTTCCCAGATCATAAAAGTCCACTTCCATATGCATAGGAGCATCTGAGCTCAGCCACCCAAACTTCACTTAGTTCCTTACCTGTCCCTGGCACACTGCCAGTTCTCAGCACACAGGTGACAGATGTCAGGAAGAAACTCATGCACACCTGAGTGTCAGGACAAGGAGTTTCAGTGTGCTCCAAACCTACAGCATGGTCTAGAACAAAGGCGATGAACCTATAGACTGCATGCTGCAGCAGGCTGTTCGTATCATTACAAGCTCTAAAAGGTTCACCACCACCTGTCCAGAAGTAGGGGATGTGGGCTGCAGGTGGGCCCCCTTGGTCTTCTGAACTCATCACATGGGCAAGGCTCAGCTGGAGGACCAGAGCCGAGGCTCCATGTGCTCAGATGTAAAAGTGATGGCCATGCCTCCCCCATGACCTCCAAACTCAAACCCCACTTCACCTTTCGGTGTCTGCTTCCCCAAACCCCTCCAGCCTATTCCCTAACTGCTCCGGTTTTATGTGTAGGAATTATTTGATTCTATTTCTGAGTCACCCAGAATCTGACCTTGAAGCTGTGCTGTACAAGAAAAGAGAAATTATATCTGTTTTACAAGTCTACAGACCCTGAATATTTATGATGTGCCACATCAAGATGTCCTGGTAAAGAAGTGTAATTCTTGTCACCTATGGCTACTGAAAAATGACTTTCTGGATACACTGGTGGCACTTTTTATCTCTCATAGGGTGACAGATGGCGGGATTGTAAGTTTCAAGAAGTAATCTCCTCATCTTATTGTGGTTTCTGGAAACAATAAAAAAAATGGCAAGAGAATTAAACTCCATAGAAGACTAAAGAGTCAGACCAACAAAATAAGACTGCAGGGCAAGAAATCCCTATGCTAAGAGATCTGAGAATGCTGATCCTCTGTCTGGGTAAATCGATCTTGTCTCATTTCACAGACTGATATTAATAAAGAGGACAAGAGTGTCTATAAGATCTGCCCCAAAAGTCAAACACAGGGCAAAAAGATCACAAGTTCTTTAGCATTGCATGATATTGCATTGCTGACTCCTTCAAAAATTGATGGGACCTTTCTTTTCTTTGGAACTATGTAACACATAACACATTCTGTATAATTTCTTTATGATGGTTGTGTTATTTTAAAATATTTAGTTTTTATTGCTTGTTACTGATGCACAATTCCTAAAACGCTTGGAGTCTCCAGAGTGACTAGTATCTTTTGTATGGCAATGAGATTACTGGTGGTTTGGGACCCCTAGACAACTTCAAGGTTGGAGCTGGTTGCTAGAAAGACTAGGAAAGCTTTTATTAGATGCTTGGAGCTTTCAGCTCCACCCTCCAACCTGGGGGGAAGAGAGGGGAATAATCACCAGTGGCCAGTGATTTAATCATTCAGGCTATGCATTGGAAGTTCCACCAAAAGACCTTAAATAATAGGGTTCAGGGAACTTCTGAGTTGATGAATGCATTCCTGTGCAAGGAGGGAGGTACCTCCTGCCTCTGCTGGACAGAACTGAATTCTTCAACACCCTGTTAGTGTCTAGAGGATCAGAGAATTGGTTGTTGAAGTTAAAAAAAATACCCGCAGATGCTCATACGTCACTGCTCTATATTATAGCCATATTAAACCCAGTGCTTGGGTGTTTTTCTCTTATCACTTGCATTTTCTTTAAGGTCAAGAACTGGGTCATACTTACCAAGGTATGACCAAAATATACAGTAAATGTTTAAATTTGCAAATTTTATTACCATTAACCACCACCAAAATGTCCTCCTTCTCCTCAACCACTTATTCCATCATTCTTATCCCTTTCTAAAGCTGTCCTGCAAGTCCTCTTTCTTGAGTGTCTTTAAAGGTGTGGCCAAAATGTACTGAATGCTGCTCCCAAGTGCCACCCAGTGGAGAGGCAGCCTGCTTAAAACATGATGGTGTGTCCTCCTCCCCCTATTCACTGGATCTGGCACCATATGTCTTCTGGCCCTTCCCTAAAGTCGAAATAAACATGAAAAGGAAATGTCTTGAATTGAGTCAGTGCTTCAGGACAGCCACAACAGCACAACTGAAGACCCTCAGGAAACAGAACTTCCAGAACTGCTGCAGAAAGCGACAGGAATGATGGGACAAGTGTGTTCAAAGCAAGAAGGAGCATTTGGAGGGGAATTAATAGCAATGTGTCTTTTACTGTACTAATTTTTTTTAAACATTCAGTGTATGTTTCTATCACATATCATATTTCTTATAACAGCTAACACAGGATCCATCCCATAATAAAAGGTGAATAAATAATGCTGAGTAAGTTAAAATTTGTCCTGTTCTAACTACTCCTTGGATCCTTTTTATGATCATATGTATTTAGAAAGGCTAAGTGGGCTGGGCTTGCAGTCACAAGGCATTTGAAAATCATGGTGTGACCAACGAGGCCTTTCTCCAAACCTTCTCACACAGCACAAGGAAGAAAGAGTAGAAAAGTCTGAGTAGAAAGTAGAAGATGGCAACAAGGTGGATCTACTCAAGAGTTAACTGACTGGCACAACTACCTTCAGGTGTCAATGACTCAAATTCATGCTTTAGTGAAAGTCTGCATTTTCCCTTATAGAATAGGTTCTGGTGGATGAAACAGTAAATGTTACAGCCACGATTGGCCAGAAAATACTGTGTGAGTAATTACTATAAATCCCAGCCAACTGGAATAATATGGAATAAACGAATAAGGAAAAATGTCCTCAAGCACAGACTTGCAAGTCCTCCTCAGCCTCTTGACTTGCCTGTACTCTTGCACATGCCTCAGACCCAGTACTGTGACCATTTCAATGACTTTTCTCACCACAGCTTCAGAGACTTTATCAAATATAAATTGCAAATCAATTGCAGTTAATAATAAGAAGAGAGAAAAATGCACAATGGGCCTTCAATGTGTTCACTCTGAGTTGAACTTGAATGGCAGGTTTGGTCTGTCTTCAGGCATGTTAGATAGAGTTCTCTAGAGGAATAGAATCAAAAGAAAATATACACATTATTATACAAAGGAAGTTATTAAATGGGCTTACTGTATGAGGGTCAAAAGAGTCCACAATGGCCACTGCATGCTGAAGAGTTAAAAGGTGCAATAATTGCTCAGACCAGAGATGAAAGCCTTGGAACAAGAGGGATCAAGAATGTAGCATCAGTCCAAGGTGCAAGGCCTGGAAGCTCACTGGACAATTCCCAGTGTGAGATTGCATTGGAAAATTAAAGAACTGGGGACTGAGAGACCAGTGTCCAAAGGTGATGGCAAAGGGCACACCACTCCGGAAGAGTGGGGTTCTGCAAATCAGGCATACTTCCTTTTTCTTTCCCTTTTTATCCTTTCCAGGCTTAAAGTTTATTTGTTGGGACCAGCCACAACTAGGGTGAGCCCCCTGTGGGTTTGCTGGCTTACACGTCAGTCATTCAGACACACCCAGAGCTGCACTCTACTACTCTGTTAGGTGCTTCTTACTTCAGTCAAGTTGACACATCATGATTTATAGTCACATCAGAGAATTAAAAGCTTCCTTTCCATGACTGGCTCTGAAACAACCCAGACCCTCAGCACATTTCTGGGCACGTGAAGGGAGAGGATTTTTGTAGCAACTCTAGAGGTGCTGCCAGGCTCATGCATCTGTGGGATGGCCAACAGGCCTCAGCATTTACCATGCCTCATGTTAGCTTTGGTGGGCTTAAACCCATATTTTCTGGAAGCCAAGCCACAGTGCAGTAAGCATCAGAGAGCAGGCTGTCCAAGAGGCACATCCGATGGATATATTTTCATTCTGCGAATTGGAGACAAAAAAGGAAAGGAAGGAAGGAGAGAGAAAGGATGGTGGAAGCATCCACGAATGCAGTTCTATAAAACAGGCACAGGCCTGACTCACCTCTTTGCTGGCTGGGCGTGTGGGAATGTGAGCCCACCCAGGCTTGAATCTGAACACACAGGTCTTCAGTTCAGCTTGAGGAAACACATACTGGTCACAGCAAAGAACTCAATAAAGCAAGACCTGACTTGACCCCCTAAAATATCACTTTGAAGATTTTCTAGCCACTGTCTGAACCACACGGTACATTTGACTCCCAGCAGGACAATTTCCAGGACATCATTCAGTCTATTCTCAAATGCCTTCAGAAGGGAGTGGTCATAGCTGCCTTTGGGAAAGTGATCCTTAAAGCTAAATGCCCGGGCACTTTTCCTGATACTGAACATCAGTCTTCCCTTTCCTTAGTTTCATCCCTTTATCCTGCAGAATCAACTCCTGGCCTCAGTACTGTCTCTCCCTCAGTGTTTACCAATGCATTTTCGGGGCATACTTACTGTACTACTTCAGCATCTGTGCACTTGAGCCTCAGAGATCAAGAAACACTGATGAAATACAATGACAAATAAATGCTACGCCATTCGGCAGGTAAAAACATAAAAGAGATGTGAGCCAAAAATCTCGATAAAGGAGTCCCTGACAAGAGCAGAATTACTCTGCAGTAAACTGTGCTCTGCTGAGGGGACCCTGTTCCCAAGGTGATTCATTTTTACAATTTAATGTGCTCTCCCTCCCCAAAATGATTCTATGAAACACTAAATTTGTTTTATCATATGTGTCTTTAATTTCATTCATCTCCACTTGCTGTGCATTGTTGCTTAAATTACAGTACAGAAGCAGGTGTCTGGTGTATAAATTCTCAATGCACAAACTTTGGAGAATTAAGAGCTTGCCAGCTCCCTCATTTAGGTGGAGAATCCCAAGTGCGTCCTGAGAGCAGGGCTGAGCATGAGGTCGTTTACTTTGTTTTTACACTGATGGGTGTGGGAGGACTTGGCTGTCTTGTCTACATTTAGAAGCTTTTTCCTATGGTCCAGAAAAATTCCCATAATTAAAAAGTATTATTGATCCAGCTGGCTCCAGCAAAGGGTTCTTCACTGTCTCCAACCCACACCCCATGACCATCACATCCACGCCCTGCTTGCTACCATCCCTCTGACCTCTGACTGGGATGCCTCATCTAAAATATCCTTTCTTCTCCACGCAATATGAGTTGCAGAATGTTTTAGCTGTGTTTTTCCTCAGTAGAGACTTCTTTTTATACATGAGAGAACTAAAGATCCAGAAAGAAAAAAAGTGGATCTGATTCTCCATACAGTACGGTTTTTTTTTTCACTCTTCAAAATATACATTTATTAAACACCTGCTGCCAGGTGCATGCCTGTAATCCCAGCACTTGGGAGGCTGAGGAAGGAGAATCGCTGTGAATTCAAGGCCACCCTGGGCTACAAAGTGAGTTCTAGGCCATCCTGAACTGCATAGTGAAACCCTGTCTCAAAAAGACAAAAAAAATAAGTAAATAATACTTATCATGTGGCATCGAGACAAAAGGTACAATCCCTGCCCTCAAGGAAATCTCATATTGGTGTAAGCAACCAAGCAAATAGAAAATTGTGATCATGATTAGGAACTACAATCATTCCTCAGTATCCTCAGAGGGTTGGGTCCAGGAACCCCAACTCCCACAGAATACCAAACTCCAAAGATTTGCTCAAATCTTTTGTATAAAATGGCATGGTATTTGTGCATAACCTACACCCTTTCTCCTGTGTCCTTCAAGTCACCTCTAAATTATTTATCGTATCAAATTCAATGTGAATGATTTGTAAATAGGTGTTATTCTGTGTTATATAGGGAATAATGAAAAGATCTAAAAATTCTACACACACTCAGGACACGTGCCATTTTATTTCAAATATTTTCCCTGCATGGTTGGCTGCATCTGTGGACGTAAAACCCATGGATAGGAAAGACTAACTGTACTATACTCAAATAAGCACCAGGTGCTTTAGGAAAGTGCCAGAAAAGCTCCAGCAGAGAAAGAAATATATCGCTTGCTTTCACTCTTGACCTCCCTCTGAGACATTCTCCAGACTGTATCAGACAGTCTTGCTATAACATGAAGCTCAATTCAGTCCTCTGCTTCAAAGACTTCAGGAATTCCCTATGCATTCAAATCAAATCCATACTTTATATTGGGGCGCACAGCGTTACACAAGATCTGGCCCTTCCAAGCTCTAAGGGCCCACCTTCTACCATTCGCAAGGAAGTCCATCAAATTCTAGCTCCTTCCAGGGCCCCAGATAGACCAAGGCCTTCTTCCTCTGCGCAGGCTCTCTTTACCTGTACATTCCCTAGATCCTCCCGTGTGAAAAATTCTGTCCTCGTCACCACCCTCCCGCCCCACCCCACCCCCCACGGCCCTACATCCCTGGCTGCCTCCTTACCATTCTTCAGGTATTGGTGTCATGATCACCTCCTCGGCCTCCTAGCAGTGGGCTCATACCCTGGCTCCACCCTTAGTCACGTTTGTTACTCTCTGGGGATTTTTTCCCATGGCACCTCTCACTATTTTTGCAATACATATTTGAATGATTTCATGATTTTTTTTTTCTTTCCAAGCAGTGGAACAGTGGAGATGTAATGGTTTAGATCCAGGCTGTCCCACAGAAGCCTCATGGGGGAGTTGGGAAGCTGACTGGATTACAGGGATGCCATGGCTGACTTGCTGTTAGAAGGGAGGGCCTGGTCAGAAGAAGGCGGGACCAGGATGGGTGTGTCCTCCCCTTGGCTCCTCCCTTCTCTCTCTGCTCCCTGTATGTGAGCAGCTTTTCTCCCCTCAGACCCTTCTGCCGTGTGTTTCCTGCCTTGGAGCCAGCTAACTATGAGCTGAAACCTCTAACAGCCACAAATCAGAATATAAACCTCCCCTCCTTTAAATTGTGAGTGTCCGGTATTGGGTCTCAGCATCAGAAAGAAACTGCGACAGAAGGGAACTCTGCGGCATTGATCATCTTTTCTGCCTGTTTCCCGCTTACTAGCCTCCAGAGATATTCATGCGTCCAGATGTTTCCTTGGGACCAGTGTTCTCCCGTAGAACTTCCGGCCATGATGAAAAAGTATGTGTGCTGTCTGTGGTGATAGCCACAGACTATATGCCTCAATGGAACACTTCCAGCGTAGCCACTGCAACTGAGGGACTCTACTTCTAATTTTAATTAATTTAAAATTAAATGCCTACATGTGCCACATATTTAACAGTACAAGTGTATATAATATTAAATGTCACATATTTAAAATGATTGAATTAATTTTTTCCTGTGTTTGCTGTTGCTACACAACACTTTCTTAAAAAAGGATTACTCTTTGCGTTCCTCAGTGATCATGGTGCCCGAACAACTGTTGCCAAGAAGTTTCCTCTTCTTAGATATGATCACACGTGAGCTAAGAGCTAAGATAAATATCCACATGATTCAAGAGGAAGAAAAAAACTTTCAACTAATCATCATGGCAAAAATTATACTGTGATCTACATTACATTTTCTAAGTTTACAGGGTGTTTTTACTTCTGTTATCTTGGAAGATCTTCCCAAGAACCCAACAAGGAGAAGCAGATACCTTGGAGCTGAGAAAACTGGGACAGAAGGAAAGTGAATGTACTGCCCAAAGTAAATGATGATTCATACAAACTAGCACCTAATCTCCAGTCTCCTACCTCCTGCCTCTGCCCTCCCTCCCTGACCTCCTGTACCGGTCTTCACTTCTCTTACCTTATACTAAGAACTTTCCAAATTAGTTCCTGTTAATCAATTTACTGGATCAACTTTAAACTGCACCCTCATTAATCTTTTTTTTTTTTAATCATCTAAAGGTTATTTTTTATGAAATCTGTTTGGGAAACCATCAGAAGTATATTAGGGCATTCTACTAATGAAAGAAGGGAATATATTCCACAGGAAGCAGAAAATTTAATAGTGGGCTAATGATTGTAAAGAGTAACCTATAAAACTAAATCAGGGTTAAATAAAGAATGTCTTAAAGTCAGGAGCCCCATGGGTCACATTCCTTGCTAAAAAAGTGGATTGTTCTATACTCCCAGGAATTGATGATTTCATTCCATTGAAAGTTATTTCTGTAATCACAGTACTTGGGAGGCTGAGGCAGGAAGATCATTGCAAGTTTGAGACCAGCCTGGGCTACAAAGAGAGCTCAAGACCAGCCTGAACTGCATAGTAAGATTTTGTCTCAAAAAGACAAAAAAAGAAGAAAGAAGGAAAGAAAGGGAGGGAAGGAGGGAAAGAGAGAGGTGGGAAGGAAAGAAAGAAAGAAAGAAAGAAAGAAAGAAAGAAAGAGAGAGAGAGAGAGAGAGAGAAAGAGCGAGCTATTGCTCATACTTGGCAACATGTTCTTTAATGTCTTTATCAGTTTAAATAAATAAATCCACTTATGATGATGAAAGAAAAGTGTATTTGTTCTTGAGTGCACAATTGAGAGCAAAGGATTGGAGTTAACATTAGAGCTTAATCCTATGTGAGCTGGACATTGAATGTCTCCCCTGTCCTACCCAAGCTGGTTAAAATGATGGGGACAACTTTATGGTTCATAGATACAATACTGAATGAACATGAGAAAGTGAACATAAAACCACAAGGGACATGTCATTATTCATTTAAAAGAATTAGCCATAATTTAAAAATTTGTTTGGAAACCAATGTGGAATTATTTAATTTTGGAACTACTCACCAAAATATCTTAAATGATTTAAAACAAGACCCACTGTTGTTATTCTTAAATTAAAAGTCAACTTGGATATGCTGTTTCCTCTTGGGAAAATATCAACTATTCTGTGTCCATTAGCTTCTTTTCTCTACTATTTTTGCCCCTAAGCCTGGCATTGTCACTGTTTGAAGGCATTCTTTTATAAAGAATGTATACATCTTGTCAAGTACATTGGAAGGAACTCTCAGATTAATTAACATTTGACAAGCATCATCTTATGCAATCCACAAACAATAGGTATGAATAGATTAAATTATTACTGAGTGGCAAAATCAGCGTATAAATCAGGTCTGTCTCAAACTACTGTGTTTGTATTTTACACCTGTTGAGGTATTAAATCTAGACTCCACATTATTTTCTCTACCTTTAAAAATATTTATATAGTCTCTGGAATGTACTGTTGATAATGTACTGTTGATAATAGAAAGCATAATAAGCATGCTTTCTAAATTTTTGTATTTATAACCAGACTGTTCAGGTAATATTGTTTTTCTCTCTGGTATCTGTCAGAATATTCTCTTTGTCCTTGATTATCTGCTATCTCACTCTGCAGTTTCACTGTAATATAGCTTACAGATTTTTAAATCACCCCCATAAGATTCCTTTTAGGTATGAGATCTCACTATGTTGCGCAGCCAGGCCTCAAACTTCTGGACTCAAGCAATCTTCCTACCTCAGCCATGTGCAAGTCCTACCCAATATTGTATCTCTCCTTTATCATCTTGTGCTACTACAAGATGCACCACTGTACTTAGCTTAATGAGTCTTATTTTTCTTCCGTTCTGGAAAAGTCTCAGTTATATCTTTGACTATTTCTTTTTCCATTCACACTATCATCTCACTGTGAAACTCCTAATATACCTGTGTTGGATCTTCTATAAGTGTTGTCTTTGAATTTATCTTCAGTGGAAATGTTAGTTCATGGAAACTTTTTCTTGAGTGCCTTAGATTGTAGAAGACGCAAGAAAGGCTGAGGATTCTACAATGCTTCAATTTGTACTCTAAAGGGTTTGATTTTCCATCTTGTCCCTCAGCTGCAAGTTTCCACACTGTACTATAAAGACACAAGGTTCTCATCTTCTAAGAGACCTTTTCCATCCATGTCCCAGAGCAGACTGAAATCTTCTGGTCACTACTGAGTGGTGATGGGATGGATGTTCAGGTGCCATTTCACAACAGATGATATACAGCTGCCTCCTTGCTCCACTGGGGAAATCCACTTTTCTCCTTCTCTGCAGGCCCTGTGACCTCTACTCTGCTCCTTGCCTACCTGTTGAAACCTGGCCCCAGCGGCCCATCCATTCTAGGTTCCCTTTGTGCCTTTATGCTGCCTTGGACTCCCACCTGCTTCTGAAATCTAAAAAGTTCCTCTATTGCTTTTGAGCTTAGTATCTAAAATAATTTACCTCTTATTTCCATATATTGGAAACAGAAGAGTAAGCTGGTAGGCAGATGTCTTCTTTTAAAAACAAAAAGAAATCATACATTTTTAAAAAATATTTTATACGCACTACATTGTATTGAAATACATTGAAAACCGCAAGTATTTGTTAATAGAGAAAGTTACCCTCCTCCTTCCAAACCCACTCCCCATTGGTAAAAGCGCATAACAGTGTAAGTTATGAGTCCTTCAAAATTTGTTCCTGTGTGCATAAAACACACACATACATCCAAATAAAGCAGATTGAATTGTTTTTCAGAATACTGGTGGTCCCTCCCCATGGGGAGCCCCTTCCTCTGAGAGGATTAGAGTTTCTGCCCCCATGGACCTTTGGACATCTGCCTTTTCCAAGCTGAAGCTTTAAGAGCCATCATATATTTTCACCATCCACTTTTCCCTTTGCCGCAGAGAGTCCCTCAGAGGGACCAGTCCTTCAGCCTTGATCCCAGATCTACACACACCTAACAGCCAGCACGTGGCATGGATAAGCCATTCACGTCACTGTTCTAAATCACTGGGATTTGTGCTCTATTTATTACTGCATCACATCCTAATTTAAACTGCTTAATCAAATTCAAAGGGGGAAACTGTATTTTTCAACAATTGGTTTTACCTCTTTATATTGGTCCATTTTTACCTCAGATCTTAATATAATTTTCCTATTTATTTGTGTGGGTATATTATAAACTAAAGTGATTGACCTTTAGTCTTTTTTCTTATATGCATTTCCCTGAAATATCAATTATTTTTAAATTTTGCTTTTGATATCTTTAACATACAAAAATTTTTAATTTGTGTACAGTCAAATCTGTCCATTTTCTCTGCTGTGATTTATCCTACTGATTTTATGCTTAGAATGCCCTTTCTCATTCAGAGCCGATATAAATATTCCTCTCAGTTTTCTGGTATTTTTGCTTCTTAAATACATCTCACTAATGCATCTGGAATTTATTTTGGCATAGGATGTGAATTCATGACTTGTATTGACTTTTTTTTCATGTAGCTAGCTAAATTTTTCAAAATCATTTATTACATAACCTAATCTTACTCAATATTATATCACTCCTTTATCAGGTAGTACATTTTAAAATTGTTCTAGAAAATATATCCTTTTCCATTCATCCATGGGTCAATTGTTGAGCTGTAGTAGCTAACTACTCTAGATTTATGACACTAAATATCTCATAAAATTAATCCTTCGCCTTCCGTTAATCTTTTTCCATACTCTTCCTGCTAGTCCTTCTCATCTTTCTAGTCTATTAGAATCCCAGAATCAGTTTTCAATCTACTGCCCTTTTGGGGTCCGTTTTAGTGGTAATGTGCCTCCCTTCACCGAAAGTAAAGCCACAACCAGGTGACCACTAAGTAGACTGCCACAGTTTGCTTCAGTATCCTCCCTGGTTATCAAACATTTTCTACTCCCACACACGTGCAGTCAGACAGACAGCATGGGGCCCCTTCAAACACTTCAGCCCCCTCAGTCAACAGTGTTACATATTTTGAGAACAGAGAGGGCCCCTAAAAGTAACTAAAATCAGGAACGGTGGGATCTGGGCCCATTATTTGCCTACTCATCATTCACAACAAGCCTTCCAAAAGATTCTCTGGTTTCAGCCCTCAACCTCACTGAGACAGGCCTGCAATCTGCTACATAAGTAGCCCTTGCCAGGCACCTCTGGGGTTTTAGTCTAGAAGGGTTCCCTCCAGCGCACTCACTTCTCTGTGGTGCAACGCCAGGCCTGTCAAAATAAAGACTTGCCTTAGTGTTCCTGTAAAGCTCCTTGTGACTGACCTCTTGGGTGATGTGAGCTCCTAAGGTCCTGTGAAGCTACTCAGAACTTTCATCCTGAGTACCATGGGTGGAGCAAATAACAGAGCTATTAATACTAAAGAGTGCAAGAGACTGGCAGCCAGTGCCAAGCAGAGCCAAGTGCTGGCTGTATCCACTACTGGCACCCAGCATTACCTGGTATCACCTGGTGACATAAGACAACGTTAGCAGGGCTACGCTAGGCCTGTTTATGACTTCCACCTGAATCGACCAGAAGAACCCTAGCTTGCTGATGGACTGGCATGTTGATTTACCAGTCACATAACCTTAGAGAAATTATGTTTCTTCTCTGGACCCCAGCTTCCTAATCTGTACGATGGAGAAGGCAAACCCAGGCTCACAGGGCTCTTGGAAGAACTACAATGGGTAAAGTAGGTAAAGCAGCCACTCTGGGGCTCAGCGGTGGCAGGTTTTGTTTATTTTGTTTTGTTTACATTATTAGGGATTGAATGCCGGGCCTTTGTGCTGAGCTACTTCCTCAGTTCTTTTTGTATCTTTTGTTTTGAGAGGGAGTCTTGCTAAGTTAATCAGTTACTCAAACTTGGCTCAAACTCACAATCCTCCTGTCTCAGCCTTCCAGCGTGTGGCAGGTGTTTTCAATGTTAGTTCCTTTCTCTTTCCATTCCTGCCGTGCTACTCCTAGGGAGGTGCCTTTTTCCTTTCAGGCAGCCTTTAGTCCTGTGCCTTGTCTTTGAAGGCATCAGGCGTCTTTGCGAGATAAGGTTGATTCCTCAGGGCTTTAAAGACTGTCACACTGGCTGACATCTCAGTAGTCTGTGATGTAGGGACAGTTGGGTCCTTAGGTAGGGTTAGAATAGAGGTCAGGGCCCCTTTAAAAAGTAAAGGAAATAGCTTCTCTATCTCAGCAAGGAGCCAAAGCTGACAGCTTGTGGTTTAGACAGCTGCTTCTGTGTAGCTACACAGTCCCACCTAACACCCTCCTTAAGTAGGTTACTTCTCCCCTCCAAATTCCCCTACTAACCCACCAAACCTAGCTCCCTAGCAGCAAATCCAATAACCGATCACATAGCAACCTTCAGCATGGATAGAGATGGGGCCTCTACCCCATAAAACAGCCCCAGACTCAGTGGTGCCCCAGCTCTGGGTCCTGCCACTCCTCCAAAGAGGCTCTTTACTACCTCCTCAGGCAATGCCTACATGAAAGCTACTTTCACTTTGCCCTGGTCTTCTCTGACTCTTCCTTTTTCTATATCAGAGAGAGAAACAAGCCAGGCAAGGGTAAATCTGGGAACCCCCAGACCCCAGACCCACCAGATATGACAGTGACAGGAAAGAACAGGTTAACATTCAAATCTGTGGAGCTCTGAATTGGTCTCTTTGTTGCCCTGTGGGACCATTCAGCTAAATTCTTGCCTTCAAAGATGCCTCTGCCAGCAGGAAAGAGAAAAGTGTGAACATTTTCACTGATTCAAGCCAGCCTGTCAGCTTGTTCTCCAAATCTTTCTGCACATATATTTACACTTTGACTGTTAACAAGATGGATCATCCCCAGCCAGGCGAAGAAAGTAATTACTCTAGATGATTATCCCCGATCTGACACTAGCTGGGGCCTACTTTCTTTTCTCGGTCAGAGCATTATTCCAACAAGAGAAATTACCTGTTCAAAAGCGCAAGATAGACATGTATAGTAAATTCATTTTCTCTTTAACTTGCCCCAAGTTAGAGCTAAGAAGCAGAGCCAAAACTGTGAAACTGTCTTTACCAAGGTTGTATTAACCCTGCTCAGCCTCGTCAACCTTGACTCAAGCCCTTGCCTTGCTCCAGAGCAGCTGGCAGCACACTTGACCTTGACCCAATTGCCATCTGCTGCAGGCTCAGAGCTCCATGCTGCTCCCATCACCCAAGCCTGTTCTCATCACTGTCCTCCTCCTTGGCAAGATTGCAGACTACATGGTTTCTGCCCCTGTGGTATAATTAAAAACTAAATTTTTAATCTGTGTCCTAAGTTTCTGGCATGGAGCTAGTGAAATCTTTGGAATCTACTGTTGCTTTTATCTGCATACTGGAAATGATCACCAGGAAAACTAGTCAGGGGATTGGAGAGTTAGAAATCTCAGCCACACTCCCTAAATCCCCATTCTGTATGGGGGGGGGGGGAGCTGGAGATTAAGTCCAATCACCAACACCCCATTACTTAATCATTCTGTTACAGTGACACTTGCACAAGAACCTCTTAACAGCAGGGTCTGGCAGCTTTAGGGAATGGTACAAGGTTGTGCTAGGAAGGTGGTCAATCTGGAGAGGACCTGGAAACTATGCACCCTCCAACCTCATACCTTGCCTTGTGCATCTCTTCCATCTGGTATTTGATTTGTATCCTTTGTAATAATCATTTTGAGTCATTCTAGAAAGCTATTGAATTATGTGTACCTTGGCCCAAGCCAAGGCAGGACTGTGGGGACATAGGAATCCCCATATTTATCACTGGCTGGGCAGAAAGGTGAGTTATCTGGGGACTTCACTGGTAACTGGTAGCTGACACAAAGGTGGTCTTGTGGGACTGAACCCTTTCACTTATGGGACCTGACACTAACTCCACTGTCAGAATTAAACTGAATTTTTGGACATCAGTTGACAGAGAATTGGTTGTGACACATAAATAACACATACTGAATGTCAAACACCTCATTGCTGCAAACTCCCTACTGCTGCCCCCTGCCACATCACCTTATTGTATTCCTTAGAGCCCTATAGGTGGCCCATAAATCCCAAAATTCCTAAATGCAAAGTGAGGCTTAAGCTATGGAACTGTCCCTTTCTCAACCCCTTGGGTCTCCCATCCACCACCATAAGAAATGTATGCATTCCATCTTCTGCTTTGCAAGTCTGTCTTTCACCACCTGGAATGTGTTGGCCTTCTTTTCCCATAAATTTGAATTTAAGCCCAAATGTCTTCTCCAAATCTGCCTTCATTCTTCCATCAAACATCATCGTTCCCTACTTGGAACAACTCCTCATGACCTCTCTGTATCATCAATACCTTAGTGGCAGCTCATTATCTACAGCATGGCTTTCTGGTGCCCCAGAATGGATTTTCCTGAGAAGTTAAGCTCTTTGCTTTCAAGAAGTTTACAGTCAAGTTACAAAAATATGCTTGAGTTATCCCTGTATTTGCAACCTGATGTGGATGGCATTCAGTAGTCATAGAATGAGTACCGTGAATGAGTTGACCAATGTTGGCACAGAGCTATATGAAACCTACCAACCTCCACAGCAGAGTAATCCCTGAGTTGAATATGGGAGGATCTGCTAAGTGGGAATAGAGGACATGAGGACACAGGGAGAATCAAATGTGTCACTTAACAACAAGGACACCTGAGAAAGACATCATTAGGTGATTTTGTTGCTGTATGAACACCATAGTTGTGTTAACAAAACCCTATAGAGTGCAGAGCCTGGTACATGCCTTAGTTATATGGTCTAGACTATTGTTTGCTCTTAGGCTACAAACCTCTGATGCATGTTACTGTACTAAACACTGTGACAATAATACTACAATAGTATTTGTGTTTCTAAATATATCTACCCATAGAAAAGCTTCAGTAAAAAACTAAATATCAGGAATTTTCAGCTTTATTATAATCTTATGGAACCACTGTTCATAAATGTGGTCTATCCTAGTCATATTGTTATTATGTGACATAAGACTGTATTTAGACTATGCCTATGGATGGATTTAATTTTTTGTGCTGAATCCTAGTTTACAAACCAGGAAACTTTTAAATCCAAATCAACCCCTCAAGAATGAAAGAAATAGCTGGGTCTTTCCTCCTAATAAAGTAAATATTTAATAAGGTTTAATATTTCTTTCCTGTCATTTGCTCCCAAACCCCAAAAGCTTCAGGCCTTGCAGAATTCTAAGGGCAATTAGGAAATGGTTTTTTGAATGTGTAAACCACAAAACAACTTATATAGCTCGACAATCTCCGCTACCTGTTATCTGATGATTTGGGAAGAAGTAAAAATCTATGCCTTGCCAGTATTGTGTGATTTATTAGCACCCCCAAAAAAGTTGAAACCAAAAAAATATAGATGCTTTCAAACAATAAAACTCTCAGCAAGTTCCACTCCCACCTGTCAGCCCCGAAGATTGGATGAGATCCTTGCATTTCCTCACACAGAGGGCTGTCACAGCTCCAGGGAAATTCTTTCCCCTAAGCTCAATAACAGATGAGAAGCTCCAGAGAAGAGCTACAAGAAAGGACCCAGGAAGAACTGATCTCCATTAAGCCCATTCAACTAAATTAATGGTGAGGCCCAACTGCTACCCTTCACTCTGAAGCGGGACGCTTGCTTTTTATTGCTATAGTAAATCCAGACCAGAAAGGGACAGGATATTGGCATTTCAATCAAGGCAGCTTCAGAGGGGCACATAAGCACATACACACACACAGACAAGCACATTCTCACAGTCCTCCCCCGCCCAGCCCGCTCGGCTCTCTGTACTGAAAGCTTTATGAAAGAAAGGCTGGAGATGTCCAGAGATCACTGGCAAGATTCAAAGGGATGGAATTTGACAAATCCTTATAAAAGTACTGGGAACCCTTCCTTGCCGGCGGAAATTTGAAATATGGCCCTTGGCTTCTCTGGATGTGTAGAAGGAAAAAAAAAAAAACAATCAAAGAACTTGCTGAGAATATACATTCTCACAGAACACAGCAACCTCTGGCTATAATGCAACTGTCCTCTCTTCTTCTTTAAGAATTAGGAATCAGCGAAGTTCCTGGGGTAAGAGCAACCTGCCTGGCACCTTCCATCATTTGGCAAATTGTAAAACAGGGCTATGTCACTTCAGCGACTGAAATAAAGAGGCAGGCTGACATTATCAAATAAGCGTGTGCAGCGCGGGGGTGTAAGAAATGTGGCGATATTTCAAGCGGTCGGGAAGTGACAAATTTTATATTGAGCCACATCCACTGCAGGGCACTACATGATATTTCTTCAGGTGCAGACACTGCACAAGGGTAGCCTGTCCTGTACACATTTGTAAAGTATTTATACGCGATCAGCTTTTTTGCCAGTAGGAAAATAGTAGTGGGTTTTTTTTGAACATATATCAGGAGAGTCTTATGATGGAAGTCACAGCTTGTTTCTAAGTAAATTATTAAATTTCTGGCTCCTTAATGAAATGAAATAGTCTGCATTGACCTTTCAGATTTTAAAAAATGCTCTTTTGTAGAAAATGACTATGCTAGAAAAGGAGGATTAATTTAAACCACATGCTTCAGAAGATGGTAGAAAGGGAAGGAAACCAGCATTTATTGTGCAAAGTGCAAGACACTGAGTAGACACTTACTATACAATTTCACTAAATCCTAGTTTCAGCTGTACCACCAAGGAGCAGTGATTCTACACTACAGATGAGAACATTTAAAGAGGCTAGATCACTTAGCTAGCGACACATTGTTAAGAAGTAGGGATAAGATTCAAAAACCGAGTTCTGACCAAACACATCCAAGTATGATGTGAGAATCCCCAGCCTGCACAAAGTTGGCACAGAGACAATGGTGCTCCAGCTTTTCAAGCCAAATTGAAATATGTTGGTAATAAGTAAATCTGTCAATTGGTGTGCTAATATCATCCATGCACATTAATTATCTGTGTGTCACTTTATAAAACTTTATGCCTACAAACTATGTCCTGAAGTTGCTGGAATACTGTGGACTCCCTCCAAGACCCTTTGTAAGTTCTCCTACTCAAAGAATTGGAAAAGATCAGTGAAAAAATATAGTGAGGTTTTACACTTATTGAAGGTATTAAAGGTAAGAAAGGAAGGGAGAAGCCATGCTCTGAAAAAAAAGTGCTCTGCAGAGTGAGCATGTGGAAAAGAAATATGCCCTGCACGTGGATCAGGCCACTGAAAATGAAAGAAGTCAGTGTCCATGAGGCCAATGGCTGCTGTTTTTTATACCCACATCCCCATGTCAGATCTAGGCCATCCTATCAAAAATCTGCTTAATCTTGTGCCAGAAAACTTGAAGATGGCATTCTCTCAGATCAGGTGCAGGGCTTGGAAGCTGCACTGTGCATGTCCTGAATCTCTGTCATTGACAGGTCATACCCACCTGTCCACAGCTTCTTTGCCAGGCCATATCTCCAGCCACTCTAACCTAATCACTATTTGCAGAGAGGACTCACTGATCACAAGCATTGTCAGCACGAACTTTTAAAGAATTAATAGAGTAGAAATGAAGAGCCATCTAACTCATCCATCCATGTTTTCCTTTTACCAACATTGAGTTCGTATGGTCTCTGCACTGTTCTACCCATTTGTGAACATACTCACAAATAAAATATAAAGCATCCCTGCTTCAGATTTTATACTCCAAAAAAGGCAGGCAATAAATACACAAATAGGTAGCAGATCATTAGTGTATAGAATAAAATTAAGGCAAAATTTGGAAAGGAGAAAGAGGTACTGAGAGCTCTATTTTATATTAAAATAATTAAGTAAAAGCTTCTCCGATAAGGTGACATTTGAACAGAAATCTGAAGGAAATGAAGGAAACTTGTTACACAAGACAGAATGGTGAGTGCAAAGGCCCTGGAGTATATGTTCAAAATCAGCACAGAGGCAAAGGTACCTCAGAAAAGAAAATGAGGAGAAAATAGAGTTTTTCTGAAGAAAACCAAAGGACATTTCAACCAAATCCAATGTGTAGAATAGTTAGATTCTGGTTGAAACAGAAGTAACTGAGAAAATTAAGAGAAAATGAGGTAAGCAGAAATAGAGATATAAAAAGGAAAGAAAGGAAATGCACACAATGGACAGGAAAGAAGTTGAATTATTCAGGAGTTTAAAAGAGCACCTTGGAGAACTCTGAAGATCCTCAAACTATCCCTGTTCAGACAAACAAGTAAACTTAATTGACAGCATTTATTTTTGTATAATTGAGCATTGTTTTTTATGATTATTCATTTAATCTTTACAATATCTATATGAGATGTGTACTAACATTATCTAATGTTATGGATGAAGAAACTGAGGAACAGAGAGATCAATAACTTGTATATGGTAAGCAGCAAATTTATGAAGTCTGACTCCAGAATCCTTGATCCTCACTCACTCACCACTGGGCTTGTCTCAGTTACTTTCTTTTCATTGCTGAGCCAAAATACCCAACACCCAAGGTTAAAGAAGAAAATGTTTATTTAGCTCACAGTTTGTAGAGGTTTCAGTCCATAATCACCCTGTAGAGTGGCTTTCCAGAGAAAAACAGTTCATGGTGGGCAGAAGACAGCAAAATCAACATTCAAACCTTAAGCATTTTTCTGCCTCTTTTATACTCAGTCTAGGCTGCTGGTATTAGGGTGGTGCCAAACTAATCAGTGAACTGATCACATACCCTTAATCTCAGCATCACACACTCCAGATTCAGCCACCTCTGAAAAATCCCTATGACTCCATGAGGCTTTGGCAGAACATCTAGACATGAGCTATAACAGGGCTCTAACTGGGGTATTTCTCACCAGAAAGTAATGTTTACATATAAGAAACAGATTTTTTAGAAGATGTTATCCCTAACCACAAGGGAGCCAAAAACGAGATTACTGGGTAGGTGAAATAGTGCCATAGCTTAGATTGAGGTGTCCCCCCAAAAGTCTCATGTGTTTATGAAGTGATTGCATCGTGGAGGGACGTAACTGCCTTGCTGTCACGTGAGGCCTGAGTAGAGGTGGGTCACGGGGGCGTGACCTGAATGTCCATATCTGCATCCCCAGCTCCTCCCTTCTCTCTCTGCTTCCTGATGACCACGATGTCAGCAGCTTTCCCTCTGCCCAGACCCTTCCCGTACGCCATGTCTCCATTGCAGTCAGCTGATCATGGACCGAGACTTCCGAAACAAGGAACCAAAACAAACTTCTCCTCCTTTAAATAGCAGGGATTGGTATTGTATCTCAGCCACGGGAAAGTAAGACAGAGTTACGGGACAATGTAATAAACAGGTGTAAACACAGAAACAGGAAATTGTATTAGGGAAGAGGGGAAAGGTTCTATCTATAGGGAAAAAAAGACAAGAGATAGGAAAGGACAAAACTTCTCCTAGTCCAACAGAAATGGGACCTCCCTGAGGCTCTAAGTCATGAATGCAAGACTTATTATATAAAATATCTCATTTAAGAAATATTTTTTGAGTGTTCACTATGTGCCAGGCACTATTCTAAGGACTGGAGACAAAGAGGAAGCAAGGCAATCACAAGAAGACACAAACAATTAAAATATAAACAAATAGACAAGCAAGATGCTTTCAAACAATGCTCTAGGTATCATAAAGGATGTGAAAGAATATGCCTAGTAATGGAGATGCTTTTTTACCAAAGAGATAGAGAATCCCTCCTTAAGGAAGTAGCATTTGAAATGAGATAGAAGTTATTGAAAGAAGCCAACCAGGATAAGATGTGGGGACAAAGCCTCACAGAAGCAACAGCTGCTCCAAAAGCCCTTAAGAGGGCACCAGATGTATTGACTTTATGGGGGCACAGGAGCCCACAAAGCTCCTAGCACCATTTTGGGGGCTCAGTAATAATAAATAACTGTTGAATTATGCAAATAGAACTCCAACAAAGATATTTTAGTCTTCAACAAGAAAAGTATGAAACATTTTTAGCCAAATCAAATGTAACAGTGTCAAGGAAAATAAAAAAGCCACTAGAACAATTTCAAATTCTTAAATCTAGGGACAAATTGACATTGACGCACCTGAATTCCCTTCCCTCCTCCAGATATAGATAGACAGATAGGTAGATAGATAGATAGATAGATAAGTACAGCACCAGTTAATTTTAATTATTAATTCCAGTGAATGAAGAGACTCCTAGGGAGGTCACTGGATCACAGGGGAACTAAACTCCCCATCAGATTAATGCACTGATGTTCGTAGCTGCATGTACTGTTAAGGGAGGAGCCCCGCTAGAGGACATGGGTCAGTGGGGAGCCTTTGGAGGGCATAGCTCTTGCTGTGCTCTTCCTGTGTATTCTGCTTCCCAGCTGCCATGAGGTAAGCAGCTTCCTATGCACAGCTTCTGCCATTTTGTTCCTGCCTTGGAACTAACCAAGCTGACCAGGAACTGAAGCCTCTGAAACCATTTCTCCCTTTCAAGTGTATGTGTCAGTCACTTTTTCCCCAGCAGTGGGGAAGCTGACCATTATGTGCATACACACAGTAAAAATACTTGTGTGCTCAAAAGGGTGTAATAAGAAAATGTCTTTAAATGTCTTACATGTGCTAAAGACAGGGGTATGTGTTAACAATTCTTCAGCTGCTCTATGTGTTTGCTAGGAATGACCAAATAAGTAAACGGATACTGGGTAATATGGGAGCCAGGTTGCTCAATGCTGGAGAAGAAAGTTATAGGTAAGCAAGATAGGAAGGCTAGAAAGTACTCTGTGGTCTGAATTAGAGTCAGAAATATCCCGTGAAATATATATCCCAGAAATATAACACATATATCTGGATAGATACAGAAATAATTACAGGTGTGCACACACACACACACACACACACACACACACACACACACATATACATACATATATATACACATAAAATCTAGCGCTATTCTCCAAGAGGGCCTAAAAGTATTAACATTCCCAGTAATAATAAGCAAACCCAGATCCCAGAATTCAGCTGATGAATAGCATTCTTAGTAGGAAGAATGAGGTTCTTCAGAGAAATGATTGATTCTGGGGCTGGAGAAGACTGAACACAAGATAAGCTTGGGATATATTGTAATTCCAGAAAGTAAGTGAGTACTCGAAAGCAAGATGAGAACAACACAAAGGGATAGAAGAACCAACCTGGATGAGCTCCCAGTGACAAAACTAGAACAATGTAAGCAACAACCAAAAAAGTAGTATTGGGACATAACCCAAAGTATAAAATAAATATATACAATGTAAACAAATGATTGAATAATTCCATAGGTGGCAGAGAAGAAACAAATCAAATCTTCCTTACAGAAAATTTCCAAATAGCATATGCATATACTCCCCACTCCAGGAGATGGAGCTTCACCCCACCCTAACCTTGAGGATAGACCAGACTCAATGATTCACTTCCAAAGATAACACTTGCAAGGAGGTGAAGTAGTATTAACTTGAGCATGGGAAAGCCAGGCAATCACTAATTTAACCAAGTGATGAAGGTTGGCATTACCAATAAGGTTATGTGGTATCCTGCCCCCCCCCCATGGTATTCTTTTCAAAAACCTAAAACTCCAGTCTAATTACTGGAAAACATCATATGAGCATGATTCTACAGTGTCACTGACCAGTACTCCCTCAGGACTGTCAAGGTCTAAAAAAAAAACAAGGAAAGACTGTAACAGGAAAAACAAACAAACAAAAACTGTCACAGATCAGAGGAAACCAGGATGACATGACAATTATATGCACTGTAGGATTCTGGATTGGATCCTGGGAGAAAGAGGACATAAAAATGTGTAAAATCCAAATCAAGTCAGGGGGCTGGGGATATAGCTCAGTGGAATAAGCGCCTGCCTAGCAAGTGCAGGGTCCTGAGTTCAATCCCCAGTACCGCCAAAAAAAAAAAAAAAAAACCAAATCAAGTCAGGAGTTGAACGGTAATATGTCAATGTTCTGCTTCTTTAAATGTGCCATGCTAATGTAAGATGTTAATACTAGGGATTACAGTGAGGGAGTGTACAGGAACTCTGTGTTGTATTTACAACTTTTAAATGAATCTAACATTATCCAAAATAAAGTGTTTATTTTAAAAAATGCTTTCAGAAGCTCATTTCCTTCTGGCTTTCATAAAAACTAAAGGTGTTTGCATCCCATAATCAGCCACGTTAGCATTTCTTTCTTTAACTTGCCTTTTTATACACACACACACACACACACACACACACACACACAGACTTAACATAGCTTTCAAATTTACATAGTACAATGAGATAAAATCCATTAAAATATATTTAAAAAGGAAGATGTGTGGAAGAGTGAAGTTGAACATAATGTGAGCCATTAAGCCCCATGTATTAAAGATCAGCCACAAATTTAAATCGAAGGATTCCAGCAGTCTACAAAGGGAGCAAAACACGAGCCAGAGTGGTATGCTGCTGTAATCCCAGCACACAAGAGTCTGAGCCTGGAAAATGGCCAGGAGGTCAAAGCCAGCCTAAACTAGCAAAACCCTGTCTCAAAAAGAAAGAAAAATATGATTGCAACTGCATGAGTCAATAAACTTAAACATTTACTCAGCAGAGGCACAACTTTTTTTTTTTTTTTTTTTGTGGTACTGGGGATCGAACTCAGGACCCTGCGCTTGCTAGGCAAGTGCTTATTCCAGGGAGCTACATCCCCAGCCCCGAGGCACAACTATTAATGTTGCTAAAACTAAAGAGAAATTTCTTCCTGTAGGATTCCACAAAAGATCCAGGGTCCTCAGTGACAGCCTGGCCATTCACACAGGCACAAGCTTTACAGTGCTTGGTCCCACAAAAGATATCACTTCCTAACTCATGGAAAGAAACTAACTTGGTTGATAGAAAACATCCAGTATTAAAACTGGGCAGTTTCTTACATAATGATCAGACTCAGTAAAGGAGTGGGAAAGAAGGCTGAGGGAAAGTGGGGTAAGGCACTTCCAACCAGATATGACCCTGGGCCTCCAGTTTGCTGGCTAATATAGAAACACGCGGTACAAAAGGATAACTTTTGTACTGGTTATGGGATGCAAACACCTTTAGTTTTTATGAGAGTCAGAAGGAAATGAGCTTCTGAAAAGCATTTTTTTAAATAAACATTTTATTTTGGATAATGTTAGATTTATGTAAAAGTTGTAAATACAGCACAGAGTTCCTGTACACTCCCTCCCAACAGACCCCAAAAAGATGTAGAGATGAAAAGATACTCAACATCATAAGTCATTGGGGCAATGCAAATTAACACCACAAAGTGCAGCATGGTGGCACCTGCTTGTAATCCCAGCACTCGGGAGGCTGAGACATAGAATCGCTGTAAGTTCAAAGCCGTCCTGGGGTACATATTCAAGGCTAGACTGAACTACATAGCAAGACCTTGTCTCAAAAAGCCAAAAAAAAATCAAAACTACAACTAGAAACCACTGCCCACTCTACACATATCAGAATGGCTCATGTTAAAAATACCAACCATACCAGGTGCTACTGCATCAGTCAGCTTTCCCATAACTGCAGCAAAATACCTGACACCTCCAACTGAAAGGAGCAGGGGTTAATTTTTGGCTTATGGCATCAGAGGTTTCAATTCATGGTCAGCTGCTCCCACTGCTGGGAATCTGAGATGAAGCAGAACGTCATGGTAGAAGGTGCCAGTCCTAGTTATTTTTTCATTGCTGAGACAAAATACCCAATGCCCAAAGTTAAGGGAGGAAAGATTTATTTAGTTCATGGTTTGTAGAGGTTTCAGTTAATAGTTGGCGGATTCCAAGGCAAGGTGGTATGGCAGATGGGCATTGCAGAGGAGAAATAGTTCATGGCAGACAGAGACAGCAAAAGTATTAAGAAGCAAGTGTCAAGTGCAAGAGAACACAGCAACCCTCTTTCTGTCCTTTATATTTTATCCAGGTGACCTGTCCTTAGGATGGGGATACCCTGGGTGGGTCATCCTTAACCCTACCAAGAACTATACCAACCAGTGCACTAATTTAGTAATTGCACACCCTTGATCCTAACCTCACACACTGTAGATCCAGCCACCTCTGAAAAAGCCCTAATTGTATGAAGCTTTGGAGGGATATCTAGACACAATCCATAAAGGTGCCAGTTGCTTTTTATAATAGCCAAAGCTGCTCACTTTGTGCAGATGGGGAGCATAGCACAGGGGCAGAGTATCCATTAGAGAAACACTCCAAACGCACAACCCTAGTGACCCACCTCTAACAAACAGCACATGCAGCTCTGATCATTAATGTATTCCTCTCATGGGAAGTATGGGGCCCCCATGTATTAATCCAGTCATTTGACAATAAAGATTGCCTGCCACCACTGGTGAGGATGTGAAGGAACTGGAACTCTCACGTAGATGCTTTATGGTGTTATTCCCTGCACAGTGATGCAATAACCTCTTTAAACAATCTGACAGTTTCTTCAAAACTACCAAAAAAACTAACGTTCTATTCCTGGATATTTACTCAAGAGAAATGAAAGCACATGGTCATACAAAAACTTATACCTGAATGTGTGCATCAGAACTTTGTTCTTAAATGTGAGTGATATTTTTGGGGGGGGGGTGGAGAATAGCCAATAGTCATGGTATATCCATACAGTGGAACACTACTAAACAATAAAATAGAAAAGTATCCAGAGTGAATGAAGACATACAGAAAAGTATGCAGAAAACTGGGTGTGGTCCTGTTAACCTATAGTACCAGCTACCAAAGAGGCTGAGACAGAAGGGTCACAAGTTTGCAACTAGCCTGGACAACTCAGTGAGACCTTATCTCAAAATAAAATTAAAAGGCTGGGGATGTAGCTCAACGCTAGAGCACTTGCCTAGCACACATGATGTCCTGGGTTCAATCCCTAGGACTGAAAAGAAATGCTTACTGTATTGGTTCATTTAAATGACACTCTAGAAAATACAAACTAACCTAAGTGCCAGCAAGTAGCTCAGTGTTTGCCTGGGGATGGCAGGTGTAAGGGGAAGGAGAGGCAGGAGGAAAGGATTAGGAAGGCACCTGGAAAACTCTGGGATGATGGGCTCATTGCTCATTGCCCTGATTGTGGTAATGAATTTCACAGGTGTATCAGATCATACACTAGTATTGTATGTCAACTGTACTTTGATGAAACTGTTTTTAAGAGAGTGATATGGAATAAGGAAATGCTTGATTTTGAATAGAATTTCAGATGAAGTAAAATTTGCTAAAATGCAGGAGAAAAACTGGAAGAACAAACAAAAAGAAAACTGGAAGAGAATATTATAAGCAAAGAGAACAAATAAGGGAAAACAGTAACAGCAAATAGTTACTGAAAAACTGTACTAGGTGCTATTATAGCTATTGTGGTGGGTATGAAGTTTTCCCCCTCCCCCTCCCCCTCCTCCTCCCCTTTCCCCTCCCCCCTCCCCCTCCCCCTT